>JADBJO010004377.1:17500-72500 GCA_016801955.1 Conus betulinus | reverse complement strand
CCAGTTTGTAGTCCAAATATGCAATGCTACCACGTCAACTAAGATGCATAAATCCATACATCACTGCACGTTAATACATAGATAAAACAAATGTACATACGTAAATACATACAACATATACACATACACACATACATACCACCTCGCCATCCCCCCTCCCAATCTTGCATGTACTTGCATACATACATACATACATACATATGCTTAACTTTTTTTTAGGGAGGGGGAGGGCAGTACCTTTCTTTTCAGTTGACATAAAAAGATAGTTGCAGGGGCCCTAACTTGGCGTGTTGGATCTCTCAGACAATCCCTGTCGTTCATCAGTGTGGGGGTGCAGTACCACTGATCGGACCCGGCATTTCACCATGTGACACACCTTCAGAATGAAAAAAAAACCTTCCAAGTCCCCATTGCCCTGAAGCTTTTACACCCGCTTGGTATTTCTGTTTCAACCGGAAACTTTATCAGATGAATAAACCTTCATTGAAATCTTCCCCCGGTGTTCCTCTCTTCTGCCTTTTCCCTCCCACCCCCCTCCCACCCCACGCCCCCATCCTCTTGCTTTCCTTTTAAATCAGGTCTGACACCAGACTCCAATCTATTTTGTGCAGCACGTTTAGGAATACTGTCTTGGGACGTAAGGGTATTTAGGGCAAACAGCAGTCAGATGTTTGTTCATTTGTTTGTTGTGTAATGCACTCAGAGTGGGGTGGCAGCCCATCGCGCGTAGCCCTGCACAAATGAAAACTTTTTATCTCTCCCTCCGTTCCCCTCCTGTCCACTGAAGTCGTTTGCGAACGAGGTTTTCTGTCAGTGGTCCGTCAGCTTTGCATCAAGAGACCCCCAAAGTAGGAGGAGGTGTAGCGTTGAACGCAGATCCGCCCCACCGTTTTGGAGATGTCTTACAGGCAGACAGACAAACAAATCTGAAACTAGCCACGACCTAGAATGTTGAAACCCTTACCATAGCAAGCGTGAGAGTGACCTCTATGAAGAGTGAAACTTCCTCTGATATGGTGCGGATTGATCCACTACGTTGAGCTAAACTGTCCACAGTATCACACACAAAAATGTTTCCTGTTATCGGTTTGAAACTAGCCAGGATATCAAGGCTACTTGAAACTAGCCACTGTGCAGCCTGATCCACAGCGAAACTATCACTATATAGCGTGTAACTATCCATTACACTGTATGAATTTATCCACAACATCAAGCATGAAGGTGCTGTATCAAGAGTGAATCTATCCACCATACCGAGTATAGAACTACCACTGCTACCACTACTACTACTACTACTATAACTACTACTACTATTACTACCACTACTGCTGCTGCTGCTGCTACTGCTGCTGCTGCTGCTACTGCTGCTGCTGCTACTATTTCTTCACTATTACCACCACCACTACTACTACTACTACTACTACTACTACTACTACTACTACTACCATCATCATCATCATCATCATCATCATCATCATCATCATTATATACCTATATAGCGCCTATCCTCGGTTGAAGACCAAGCTCTAATGCGTTACAATCCACGCTCTCGTTTTAGACAAAAGGGCTTATCACGTGGGTAAGCCCACTGAAGACCTGCCTGCGTGTCCACCATACCTGGCGCGAGACGTCAAATTTGAAACTGTCTACCATGTAGTGTCAAACGCTCCACATCAGAAAACGTCCACATCAGAGGTAATGTGCTTTTCTACACACAGAAATGGACAATGTCACGCAGAGAGGACACGTGACGTCCGCTGGCCTTTCAAATTCTCTCCCCCTCTCTGCAGACACCCACCTATCCTTCCCCACCCCACCCTATACCCTTCCACCCCACCTTCTCCTTCTTCTCCCTCACTCAGCTGTTCATATGTTCATCGGAGACTACAGTTTAGTATCCCCATGACAGTATATATTCCATGTCTGGTGTCTAAAATCTCTGTCATTGTTGCGCTGTGGTTTGCTGGTTGCATTGTGTCAGTGGACGTGCTTTCAGCTCCAATGCAACCTCCGTTCTTGCCTAGGTTTGTGTGAAAATGAACGTTACAGTCAATCAAACCTTCACAGGGATTTCACTTTCCGTTATGAAGCATGGGTAGCAGCTCACAGCCTGTTTTCTGGCTTTGTTTCAACAGATAAATGAGTGTTCAGGTCTTCGCTTTATCATTTCGGCCTGTATCTGTTTCACAGTAAGGCTACTGCAGGTGGTCACTGAGAGAAGAGAGCAACGGTGAAATCGTTTGAGCACAAGACAAATACAACAAACAAATTACAAAACAAACACTGTGTCTGGCGCTCAGGTAACCTCGCTTTTGCCTTCCCTACCATTCAGGTTTCTACGAAAACGGTTTCGTTTCCAAATGAGCCTGAAGCACACGTCTCCCGTGTGAATTCGGTTCCGCTGACATCGATTTCAAAGCTGTTTTTTGCCTGTGGTCAGTTTACGAAGTGCTCTAGGTAGGCAAAAAAAGTTTCCCAAAACTAGCATCATGAGCCAATGAACAACACCGCTGGTTGACATGTGAGATATAGTTTGGCATGGAGACAGAGTGGATGATAAGAAAACATACCTGCTTTAAAAATCTGCCGTGGTGAAAAGCTGCTTGTGCTCCATCTGCTCCAAGGCCCGTTATCTGGCGGGAAATGAAATAGAAATCGAACAGTTGGATCACATTGACAATTTGTGTACAATTCGCTCGCCCCTTGAAGCTCGAAATATTTGGTTTTCATTCTTCCATTTCAGCCGCGTTTTGCCATGGGTGTTAAATCGTGTGTCATACAACTAACCAGCTTCAAAATCATTTCATTTTATTTACAGCGCCTCTGTGAAAAAAAAGCATGTTTGAGAACAAGGAAGCTCGCGACAAACGCCTTATTCATCAAATATTCACTTGTCAGCTAGTGCCCGTTCATTTTTGTTCTTGTTCCTTCATCATTATTGATCAAATCTGAATCATGACGTTTTGAAGTTTGCCCTGGTGATTATGCAGCATTACACAGTCGAACAGAACAAGACAGAGCGACACAGGTATAATCTTCAACTCGGAGAAACTGGAAAGGGTCATTTGGCCATTGCTCCTCGCCATAAAAGGTGTAGCTAAACACTCATTTTACTTCATTATATATGTCCAAGTGACTGACTATACAATAGTAATGCATTAATAAACAGTAAAAAAAAAATCGTAACTTACACGTTTTAGATTAACGAGAGAGAGGGAGGGAGGGAGGGAGAAGCGTGCACGCTTGGAATAAATACATGCAGCTTTGCGCTCGCACACCTTTACATACACCTGACAAAACACACGGGTACCTGTGTGCGCACACATATACCCGAACAGATAACACATGCGGAGAAAGGGAGACTCAGTTTTAAGTATTGATAGTAGAATTTGAAAACGGTTCCAAAACATGTCATTACTGCGGAATAAATACTACATGCATTATTTCATGTCCTTGGGACGATGTCCTCAAAAACTACAGCGAAAGCACATTAAATGCTGTGCTTATCATTTAAGTCGCGGAAGTGACGTGTTTCCGATATAACCCTGCTGACCACTCAAAAACCGAGTCCGTCTTCGTCCGCCTATCACGTGGGATCATCAGGTCTGTCCCCGACTGGCATAGCACTGACCTTCATATGGCTCACGCTACAGAAAGGCAACGGACAGGTAACAGGACAAAGATCCCGTTTGACCCTCAGGAGACCTCGGCCACTATGGCTGGCACAGAATACCAGCTAGGAATAGCAGCTTAATGAGGGGGCGGGGGGGGGGGGGGGGGGGGGGGGGGGGGGGGGAGGGACAGGACTATATTATCAATGACCCTTCGTGATTGAACTGGTATTTCATCAAGCAATAGAACCTTTGCGTCTCAAAATTGAGAGAAAAATGGTGTGAATCTTTGGAGAAAAAAAGGTAGGTGTTGCGGGTATATCTTTACTGCCATATGATGTGTTAGTCTTGTACCAAAGCAAATTATTTGTGTTTCGCGTCAAGCGCGATTTACGTCATAGCGAATTGACTGTACGTGATCTTGAATAAATGATGCAGTTCTTGTGAAGGACTGGCAGTGTATGTTATTGTTTGCTTTGTGTGCAAGATGCACGTGTGTGTAAAGTGTGTCTGCACGGTCTGTGTAGTGTGTGAAAGCACGTGTGTGAAAGCACGTGTGTGTGTGTGTGTGTGTGTGTGTGTGTGTGTGTGTGTGTGTGTGTGTGTGTGTGTGTGTGTGTGTGTGTGTGTGACCGAAATCGGAAATGTAACTGTCCAACATGGGACGCAATTTTTCCCCAGGGGTGAGTCCAGTTCTTTGGAATCTACAGGTAATAGAAGAGACTTTCTATTAATGTGTCCATTCTGCATGTACAACAGAAAAGAGAGCGATACAAATTCACAACTACTTAACCATGGTGACAGTACCATTCAGATCATCCTGTCATTGTCTTAAAAGAAAAAAAAAGGATCGTAAATTGGAGATATCATTCATCAGCTGAAGGATGACGCATACATCAACCACCCTCACCATCCAGTCCAAGCCACTTCCCACATCCTCTTCTGGTCACCAAGCTTACACACACACACACACACACACACACACACACACACATTCACAAACACACGCGCGCGCGCGCGCGCGCACGCACGCACACACACACACACACACACACTCACAAACGCGCGCGCGCGCACATACACACACACACACACACACACACACATATACTCCAAAATGACTCAGAATTTATAGTTCCTTCGGTAGGGAGAGCTTCTTCGGAATGTCTTTAAAAAGGTTACACTGTACATATATTTGTTTCACACACACACACACACACACACACACACACACACACAGAGAGAGAGAGAGAGAGAGAGAGAGAGAGAGAGAATTAGTCATCATTATCATTGGAGTTGAATTTATTTTATTGTATTTCATCTTAGTTGAACAGAGCTACAGTCGGTTCTTAACTGGGTGCATTTCATGAGGTGCGAAGCAGAAATAACTAGGTCCAAGTGACTAGGAAAGGAAGAGTGGTGTGTGTTGGGGGTGGGGCTGGGGTGTGGCAGAGTCAACAGAGGAAGAAGAAAAGGTGTTCATAGAGAGTGTGTGTTGAGTGTGTTAATTGTATATAAACAATCAGAAACGTCACAAACGTGACCAAACGTCAAACTCGCTTCTGTCGTGAAAAAATGTCTAAAATTATTGTGTTAATGAGAAAGAATGGTCTTTAAACATTTATTACCAATGCCAAGGATCAAACAGGTGGCTGACTATCTACTACAGCCTGGTACCTTTGGTCACATTGGACGCTGTAAGGGACAAAATTTACTTCTAGGTCACCGCTCTGTGTTTGTCTGATTGTGGACTTACTTCCCTTGACACAGCATTTTTCGACAGACATTGATCTGCGCGTTTTGGTTGAAGCCTAGTGTGGATTCGGGTTTGGCCAGAAAATTTCAGAAAATGTAGGTTTGAGTCGCAAGGTGATTCTACGGCTGCTTGACTTGGAAAATAATAAAGGTAACGATGACGGTCGATTTTGTTTTAGAAAGCTATGGCAGAAGAAAGAAAAAAAAAGAAAATGTCCGTAAAGTTTTACCCGGCTTCAGTGACAGACGGACGTCCAATAATGCTCCTAAGGATAGATTTGTTCAGCTGGAATTCTAATTCGAAGTGATTCAAAGAATTTGGTTGCAGAGTACACTCCTCTTCGTCATTATTAATAAAACTTGTGTGTGTTTATTTAGGCTTTATTGGTTGGTATCGGTTCCTATTTTGTCGTTTCGTGTGTGATTTCTGTGCCTTCTGACTACCTTTGCCAGTGTGTGAACGATCATATTCAAAGTTTAGATCACAGGAATAAACTTTTTTTCACTGTCTACATCTCATTGATACCAATGTGTCGGCTTTGTCTAAAAAAAAAAAAAAAAAAAAAAAAAAAAAGCAATATAAAAGATCATATCCTATAACAGATTAATCCCATTTTCACTATGGTGACCATAAACCGTCAATGGAATTTACTCCTGTGGTGAAAATAAACTCTATTCGTAGTGTATATCAATTTTACCAAGTTTGCTGTACAGTCGAGTTTAGTTAGGCTCGTAACAGGGGGCTGTGTACCAGCATTTTCTTTGTCTGAAGTTGCTTATTGTGCTAGAATGTGAAAATGTTTGTGGGATCAATCAGCATGTACTGTTTAAGACAGTGCTGTTCCTTCCTACTACGAGATACAGCTTCGTCACCATGATGTCGAGCATGAATACGCTTCATGATTTGAATACGCTTCATGATTTCCATGAGGGTTCTTATTTTCGTAAAAAACATCTGGCCTGATCAATGTCGTTATTTGCTGACAGTTGGATGAACATGCTTTGCTGAACGTTAAGTTTGTAAGTACTGAAATGCTCTCTCTGTCTCTCTCTCTCTTCTGTCTGTCTGTCTGTCTCTCTCAGTGTGTGTGTGTGTGTGTGTGTGTGTGTGTGTGTGTGTGTGTGTGTGTGTGTCTGTTTTTTTCCGTCTGCATCAGTTTTTTTGAGAGAGAGAGAGAGAGAGAGAGAGAGAGAGAGAGAGAGAGACAGAGAGACAGACAGACAGAGACAGAGACAGAAACAGACAGACAGAGACCGAATACAAGTAGTAACAGTAATGCTTAAAATGGTTTATTTCCACAGGAAATACAACGGACGGAAGGAGAAAAGGGAACGGGCAGTGGAATCGAATGGGGTGGGGAGTAGGAGAAAGGAAAGGGACAGATAACCATGGTAGTATACAACGGACGGAAGGAGAAAAGGGAACGGGCAGTGGAATCGAATGGGGTGGGGTGTAGGAGAAAGGAAAGGGACAGATAACCATGGTAGGAAAACATTTAGTTAGGCGAGGGCGTACAAACAGCAATGTTACAAACAGTCTAAATAACACACATTTCAGTTCTCGTATTTCCAAGACAAAGCCGAGGTCGGGCCAATCAGACTGCAGCATGCACGTGCAGATGACGTCACATCATGACATGGCTGCCACAGTCTTCCGCCGATTGTAGAATCTTTTCCTCAACACTCTTTTTTTGTGTGCTGGATGGCGTGTCATTCTGGAATATGAAAATATCCCGCCACTGTGTAATTTTACATCCAATGTAGTGGATATAGTACTGACATATATGGCCAGCTGCTCACATGCCATTGATTACTCTTTATACAGTATGAACACGTACTATCAATATTTCATTCCTTACGTAGAATGTAAACATATGCCCTTAACATTTCACAGTGATTTCAATACATATGTATACAAGATATGCACATTGTGTCAACATTTCCGTCCAGTGAATTGTAACTGACTTGAAATGAATTATCGATTTTTCATTTTCAATCCATCACAGTGTGTACAATATGCATGAATTCCATCACTATTCACGTTCCATCTACTACCGTGTATATGAGACGAAGGTGACCACCAATTTGTATTGACAGTTTCTGTTCAATTTTTAAAATGAAGTTCACCAGAAGGCTCATTTTCTATCCACGGCTGCTTATTCACTTGTTCAAAAGTCATTTTGATCGCGGGTCAATCTTCAACTTGGATGCATGCAGAGGCGTGCTTGCACCACAGTATGTATGTGTACCAGGCACTACTAACATGTTTAAACTTAACAGTCACTGCACCATACCAACAGAAAACAATACACACGCACTATTATACTCTGCAAGCAAACCGCCAATTATGTTATCGTATTTTTCTTGGCAAATTTACTCTCTCCCTCTCTCTCTCTCTCTTCTCTCTCAAACACACACACACACACACACACACACACACACAGTGGCATTGTTGCTGTGTTCAACATAGGTGATAACAACTCACGTTCTGGTCTCTGCGGTGTTGTTGGACCACCAGCTCCTCTGAGGCACGTACTGTGTGACACACAAACACCACCACATCACCCTCTGTCACTGTCTGCTTTTATAAGTTTTAAAATAAACGTTATGGATAGAGATAACATCAGGGAAGGTCTGTATTAGCTTCAGACGCAAGTGATACAATTGCACAGATCACCATGTCAGAGATTCTGCCACTTAGACACAGAGAAGACAAGATCATTATTTCAGCACCCTCTCAGTGTTAAATACAAATCTTCACAAAGCCTTGTGTGGTAGTTTACTCTCTCTCTCTCTCTCTCTCTCTCTCTCTCTCTCTTTGGTCTATATGTACAAAAATTCCCATTTTGCTCTACTCTTGTAAGAGTAGTCGTGTGTTCGGTTACAACTTCATTAGGGAATTGGTCGAAATTTTAGATCTAACTGTTAATGCACACTGGCGACAAACAATATTCAAATTAATTTGAACTCATTTTGTTCGACGCATTACGCACATAAACTGTGATTTTTGTAGGTAATGTAAGTCCACATGATAATAAACGTTATGATTGCTGTGTAGCCGGAAATGAAGTTTTCTTGATTCAGGTTGAGAAATAAGATAGTTTGCTATGTTTGAATGGATAAAATTATTTTATTAGAGACGACTGCCAAGAAAGAGTAAAGTACAGGGACCCACAAGACTCACGTTGTCGTAAAAATACTGGACAGTATCCATGTCAGGGACTGCCTCCATGACCTCATTGTACTGTGTCACCAACGGCGTCACATCCGGCATAGAATCCAGCGTTTCCATGGCAACGGGTAGATGGACCTCAGCCTGAATCTCTCCATGGTCTGGTTGCCACACGGTGACCTGACTTTCTTGCAGGAAGCGGAAATGATGAGCATAAACGTCCAGCTCTTCCTGGATGATCTCCTTGAGGAGGATGGCGATGCTGTGCAGGTGTTTCTTCAGGTTGTCTTCCACCTGCCAGTACTTGTAGGCCCAAACACCCTGCACAAATAAACCCACCACACAATCTGTAGAACTGATTGTCTGCCAGCTTCTTTGTTTCAGTGTTTCTTAAGATATAGAGTAAACTTTATCCTGCCAAATCATACGAAGTAAGTGCGAATTACAAGTCTTTGGAAAGCGATTACAGCAATTCCATTGGTGGTCTGACTACTAAAATATAGTACAAATGATCCATTTTTTCCGACCTGCATTTCACTTTGCGCCTAGATTAAAGTGTTCTCTTCTGTCAATATCAACGGCACTTACAGACACATGTTTTGAACGCTGAATAAAGTTTGAATGTTTTGACATGTAATGAAATGGTATAAGCCTCTTAAGTCAAGATTCTTTGGTTGTTTTGTGATGATGTTCATGTTAGTATTCAAACTTCATATTACCCTATAGGCGTGTTAGTAAACCCATTCACTGACTTCTTAGAAAACATATTAATTGCCTTGTTGGAAACTTTACCCACCGACCTGTATGCAGAATCGTTCACTGTCTTTTTTTTATTCGTTCACTGTCGTTAACTGATCCGTCTGTTATCTGTTTACCGGAAACCTAATCAACTGACTCGCTGGTTATCCTCATCAACAGTTGGTACGCAGCGTACACTGACCTGATGAAAAAAAAAAACTCGTTGAGTAACTGGCAGTTAACCGTGTTAATTACCCTGTTGGTAAACGTCATCAACCAACCTGTCAATAAGCATCATTAGCTCACCTGTTGGTTTACCTAATAAACTGACCTGTTGGTAAACCTCACTAGGTGGCTTGTTGGTAACCTCATAAACCGATCTGTTGTTGAATTTCGTTTACTAACCTGTTGGTAAATCTCGTTGGAGGCCTCTCTGATGTGTTTCATCTCCTCCATGTTGAGCACGTCAGACATGACGTCATTAACACGACTGGACGCACTGTAGATGGCAGCAGTGTACTCCTCAGGCATGCGCACTTCACTCAGCTTGTGGCTGACAGTGTGGAGGTAGGGCGTGGGGTTTAGTGAGTTCCTTAGATACAGCAGATGTGGGTGCGCGCTGATATTGTACACAGCATCTGCAAAAAGCATTGTTCAATTATCCATTCAGTGGATGTATGTTGACACTGAGCACTGCATCTTTGCAACTGCAAAAACAGTTATCAGTCACATGAGTATGGGTTGACATTGAACACTATTCCTCAGTCCCATGCCTCCTTGAAAATGTTATTAAGTCATCGGTGACGTGCTGCAATGGTCTGGTCACCTTGGATGTAGTTATGTTCACAGAACACACTGCAGAGCCAGTTATTCTCCTGGAAGACAACTCTACCATTGCCGATGAAAAAAACACCGAGTTAACAGTGAGATGTTCTGAAGACAAGAACGAATTGCACTTGATTTTTCTTCGAAAGTGTCAGAGTTCGGACGTGAAACTTTCGCTACTTCCATCATGGAAAAACATAAACTCATTGTGTTTAAAATTATTCTTGCCACATGGAATGAATTGCATAAAGAATGGCCTTCACATGAATCGGACACTTTAACTGCCACACATGAAATGTAAACTTTTTGTCTTTAGTCATTTGTGATGGATAAAGGGGATAAAGAGAATTTTTTATTTCTTTTTACATTTAGCAATTAATGATATAAACAAAAGCTTAATCACTTTGGCTAGCGTGGGCAATAATGTTTCTCACAACTACTTAAACATGCCTCAAACATCTCCGACGAGTTTTAGTTATACGATATTGATACTGGAATTGTGTAAGGGAACATTTGATATAAATGTCACTATGTTGGAGAGATAGACACCATGCACGTCGTTGGAAGACAGACATTATTTGACATGATGTGAGAAAGATAGACATACCTGGCATGATGTGAGAAAGATAGACATACCTGACATGATGTGAGAAAGATAGACGTACGTGACATGATGTGAGAAAGACATACCTGACATGATGTGAGAAAGATAGACATACCTGATATGATGTGACAAAGATAGACACATACCTGACATGATGTGAGAAAGATAGGCACACCTGACATGATGTGAAAAAGATAGACGTACGTGACATGATGTGAGAAAGATAGACATACCTGACATGACGTGAGAAAGATGGACATGCCTGACACGATGTGAAAAAGACATGCCTGACACGATGTGAGAAAGATGGACATAACTGACATGATGTGAGAAAGACAAACCTGACATAATTTGAGAAAGACATAAATAAAAAGTGAAGTGAGAAAGGCAGACATATCTGACAAGAAGTAAATAAGTGAAACTTACCTGACACAGTGTTGGAGAGATGGACACTGTGCTGCCTCACAGCCAGGAGATAATTGTCCAGAGACATCACAGTCTGTGTCAGCTGCTCCAGCCCACTGTCAATCAATTCCTGAAAAACACAACCAGCCAGTCAATAACTCAGTACATCAATTAATCAATGAGTTCACCTATAATCATAAATGTCTCTGTCAGCTATTCATTCCACCTTCACTCAGTCTCTGCAAGCCCACGCAGTGAAAAACTTCAGCAAACAAACTTTTCTTTAACAGCAGCTTACAAGATAATTAACATCAACTGCCCACTCTGCAGCCAAGTATGGACAGATTGTTGGTAGTTTAGTTTAACAGACTACTCACCTCTACAGCTTGCAGGAAAGTGTTGACAGACTGTTGGTCATTTAACAGACTAGTCACCTCTACAGCTTGCAGCAAAGTGTTGACAGACTGTTGGTAGTTTACACACTAGTCACCTCTACAGCTTGCAGCAAAGTGGTGACAGACTGTAGGTAGTTTAAGACTAGTCACCTCTACAGCTTGCAGCAAAGTGTCGACAGACTGTTGGTAGTTTAACAGACTAGTCACCTCTACAGCTTGCAGCAAAGTGTCGACAGACTGTTGGTAGTTTAACAGACTAGTCACCTCTACAGCTTGCAGCAAAGTGTTGACAGACTGTTGGTAGTTTAACAGACTAGTCACCTCTACAGCTTGCAGCAAAGTGTTGACAGACTGTTGATAGTTTAACAGACTAGTCACCTCTACAGCTTGCAGCAAAGTGTCGACAGACTGTTGGTAGCTTAACACACTAGTCACCTCTACAGCTTGCAGCAAAGTGTCGACAGACTGTTGGTAGCTTAACACACTAGTCACCTCTACAGCTTGCAGCAAAGTGTCGACAGACTGTTGGTAGCTTAACAGACTAGTCACCCTCTACAGCTTGCAGCAAAGTGTCGACATACTGTTGGTAGTTTAACAGACTAGTCACCTCTACAGCTTGCAGCAAAGTGTTGACAGACTGATGGTAGTTTAACAGACTAGTCACCTCTACAGCTTGCAGGAAAGTGTTGACAGACTGTTGGTCATTTAACAGATTAGTCACCTCTACAGCTTGCAGCAAAGTGTTGACAGACTGTAGGTAGTTTAAGACTAGTCACCTCTACAGCTTGCAGCAAAGTGTTGACAGACTGTTGGTAGTCTAACAGGCTACTCACGTCTACACGTCTACAGCTTGCAGCAAAGTGTTGACAGACTGTAGGTAGTTTAAGACTAGTCACCTCTACAGCTTGCAACAAAGTGTTGACAGACTGTAGGTAGTTTAAGACTTCACCTCTACAGCTTGCAGCAAAGTGTCGACAGACTGTTGGTAGTTTAACAGACTAGTCACCTCTACAGCTTGCAGCAAAGTGTTGACAGACTGTTGGTAGATTAACAGACTAGTCACCTCTACAGCTTGCAGCAAAGTGTTGACAGACTGTTGGTAGTAGAGGTCAGCACGGTACTGTCTCATGGCCTGTACAGCGTCCTTCATCTGTTGGCTGAGGGCCTCTGTTCTCTGCTGGTAGCTGTCTGACAGGTCGCCAATGTACTGCCTGCACAGGGACGTATTTGTCAGTACAACCTTGAGTTAATCTGACAATAAATTGGTTTCAGTCAGTCAGTACTGCCTGCACGCACGCACGCACGCACGCACGCACGCACGCACGCACACACACACACACACACACACACACACACGCACGCACGCACGCACGCACGCACGCATGAAGCTGGATGATCATGGTTTCTGTCAGTTATGTTTCCCCACCTCACTGGGCCTACCTCATTTTCTTCATTCAACGGAACTTCTACCAGCGTTACATCCACGCTGACATTTGTTTCCCGAAAAATTCTAATTTTGTTGCTCAACATATACTCTCAGTCTGTTTTGTTTCTGTAACAATCGAATGAAATTTCACCTTAGCAGCAACCAGCTCAGTTTAGGACAATATATAATTAAATAGGTTCTTGTACATTTGCGTTTTGTTATAAAGCATGGTCTTTTTTACACATAGTAATTCAGAATGTTGACATGAAAACAAGCAGAACTACAACCTACCGCTTAAGCAACGTTATTCACATGAATAGTATTGTCCCTGTGCAAATTTCGAGGGCTCTTTTCATACAAAGCGGCAGTTCATTGTTGGCAACTTCTTCTTTCTGTTACCCTTTTTGACTCGTCTTTTTTTTTTCAAACGTATTTTAGTCTCACTGTTTCTTTTGTGTGTGTGTTGCCTTTGTGGACTATTAATTTTTGTTCATTAATTTCTTATACGTTTTTGTTCTTTGACATCAATTTTTGCCATGTTAGCTTTTTCGTTGTCATCTGGCAAGTAAGCAATCCAAATTGTACACACTGTCCATTCTGCAGTGCCTGTTTGCCCCACTGGCTTTTAAATGTGCGTTTTGTAGCAACTGATTTTCATTACTGTCTATTTCATACGTTTTATTTAAATCTGGAGGCAGTAAACTAAGGGAAATGCCTGGCTCTCCTAGTACAGATGAAATCTATGCGCAGAAAGATGTTACTAGTTTAGCTATCATTTCATTAGCTGTTTTCGCATTTTTTTCCCACGACCTTTTTTTCTGATCATAACGTGACATTTTTTCCTGTATGGGTTTCACATCCCTGAAAAAGGCTCAATGAGGTCGGCTGGGCTATGATAATTAAAACTTGAACATTAAAATGCATATACTTCCATAGAGTTGAAGTGAAAACTATCAGAAGCCTGTCAGTCTACAGAACTTACTGCAAGGCCTGGAAGCGTTCAGACACGGCAATGCCCGCGTTCTGCAGGAAAGGACTCCGGCGGTAGAAGCGGTTCAGCTGACGTCTGAGGGTCTGCAGCTGGGAGGCCACCTCGCTCATCTCGCTGTTCAGAAGGTCCATCCAGGGGGTCAGGGTCCTCCGCCAGAGCGGCAGCACTACGGGAATACCTGGCCGCAAGCTCATCACGTATCGCGTCACTGACGCTCTTCGTGCTCTCCTTGCTGCGTGCTGCGTACTCATTGAGCTTGACCAGGGTGTAGTCCTGCAGAACAAAGACCACCTTGTCAGAGCAGGGGGTGTACGTTTGATGAACACTGAAAATCGGGTTGATTCAAATAACGTGAACAAGATCCATTCATTTGTGACGTTTGTTTAGTGCCTGGATGATACCATGATTGAAACTAGTCTTAACAGGCTCCTTGTGACACTAAAATCAAGCAGAGTACAACAAGAGACAGTCACTGTAAAATGGAAAACCAAACATTTGTGGTGAGCTGCTTAAGTGCACTTTCTTTCATAAATTAAACAGATCTTTTGTTTATCTTAAAAGAAAAGAAACAGATGATAAGAAAGACAGACATCAAATGTTCCGATGAACATTACGTAAAAGCTTTTTTTTCGTGATGCATAATATTTTGGACATTCCATCATCCATCAAAAATGTATGTGAAATATTTCTGTCATAATATTTACAGAGTTTGTCTTCCCCAGACCTTTCCAGCAGAGATCAATTGATGGACAGAGACTGCTGTGCCGGCTCGTCCATGTGACACACAGTCTCAAAACTTGTCGACGACGAAGACTTCAACATGAACCCACTATGGGCACAGATGTAGAGAGAAATCAGACTTGGGGTCAGCATGAGGGCAGTGCATGAATGGCCACAGACTCTGTGATACCTTTTAATGGTGATTAATGGTAATGGAGGAGATGACACCAGATTCCCTTTCTTTTGAGACTGCTATATTCTAAATTTGCTTTCAAAATATATTTTGATGTTATCCTGATCAGAGAGCCATAGGTACCAGCAGCAAAGATCTGAAACCTCGAGCTGTCTTCCTGGTCTCCCATACGATCCCGCTGCATACACAATAAGTCTAAGTAGAAGCCAGCTTGATACAGGCCTTCGGCAGAACTCGAATCCACAACCTCTGAGCCAGCTACCCACAATACTAACGACTATACCAAAGCTGATGCTCAGTATCTAAAAAAAATGGTTTGTTTTAAAACCGAAATATTATGTGTTAAATGTAAACACACGTTACAGTAAAAATCATAAAACGTGTGGTTTTACAAGAACATCATCATCTTGGTCTTCTTCGGCTTTTTCTTTTCATGCACACACACACACACCTGTCAGGTGGTATGTCCATCACACGCTGCTCTCCCTTACCTGCAGTTCGGGGAGGGAGGAGGGACGCCAGTGCAGACGGGAGTGGAGGAGGGTGGAGGTGTTCAGACGCAAGGCTAGCAGAGCGTCAGTGATGACGTCAGTCACGTGATCACGATACACTTCCGCCTTGATGGCCGAGTCGTTGACGTAGAAAGCTTTCACGATCAGGTTGCGTTCTGGGTGATCTGCGACAGTCATGCAATAAATCCTGGGTCATGATCGTACTATTACTACTGAGTGACAGTCATGCTGTGGAATATCAAGCTACTGTCGCACATAGTTCTGTGTAATATAGAATGAGTTCTGAGAGAAATGATCGAATGGGTGCTCTGGAACAGTCATAGAATGGGGACAGTATGTAATTATAGAATGGGTACTGTGTAACACATGTGTCGTTCGAACAACACGTGAGGTCGGATTTCTTTCGCTTGAAAACCCTCTGCTTAAAATGATTGAATGAGCACAGAGAAACCACCAAACAAGGGGATGACGGTCAAAAATAAGTAATCATTAACAGTTACAAATTGGGTACTGTATAAAGTACAGAATGGATACTGCGTAACAATAATGGAATGGGTGCTGTGTAACTCAGTAACAGTAGCAGACGAGTGGGGTACTGTGTAGGTCTCAGAATGGGGGTTCTGTAAAACAGTGACAGACTGGATACTGTGTGAATCACAGACTGAATAGTGTTTAATATTGATAGACTGCATACCGTATGGGTAACAAAATGGGTTCTGTATATTTGCAATGAAAGGGGAACTGTATATAGTAATAGAATGTTTATTGTGTAACTATCATATAATGGGTTTTATACAGTAATTAAAGAGTGAGTATTATGGAAGAGTGATAATGGGTACCCTGTAAGAATCTTGAATAATAACAGTATAGAAATGGTGTCACATACAGCTAGGACGTGTCAGTGACGGTGGCGCGGAGAAAGGAATCCAGAGGGTCAGTGCGCTTCATGAAGTTAGGATACGTGGCACTGACGGGAGTTAAACGCCAAGCAACAACTGCTGACTTACCCAGATCGTAATTGGTTTTGAAGCTGAAGGATCGTTTGCTGGTGTCCAAAGTGACGTCAGCCTGGATGACTGCGTCATCGTCGTAGCGGTTGGTAAGGCTGAGAGAGTAAGGCTCCCACTCCTCACCTGCCCCTTCATCATCACCTTCTTCACTGGACTCACCATCTGTGAACAAAACACCATTTCATGGTTACTATGCACGAGGGAATAATACATCAACCCTTGCAGACTATACAGTTATGGGGACAACAGTCACAATGCCACACACACAAAAAAACGGAATGAACAAATGGTAGTACACAAGCAGCGTGTTTCGACATCTAAGGCATTCTTCAGACAAACAAACATGACAACAAATGCGTTGCTTCCTGTCCAGTAGTTGAACACCTCTGCATACCATAGCTGACTGCTTTGTTTTCGTCTTGTTTGTCAGTTCTCTTGATGATATTATACCACATTGCAGACACGTGTATACGTCCTCAGTAAATATTACTTCTTTTAATAAATGTTCACATAGGCTCAAATCTGAGACCTGCCACACGTATTCACTCTATGTAAACACCACCACGGCTTTTCGTTACGTACAGATGTCAACATTTGAAGACAGAAACATGTATTTTTTCTAAGCAAATACTGCCAGAGTTACTTTGTGTTTCAGAGATGTCAACATCACAGATCTGACACAGGATTCATCCCCTGGAACTTCCCATAGGCAGCTTATTTAGTGACATCGTTTTAGGCCTGCTACATATACGCACCTCCATTGTGAGCTGTTGCTTCAGCTGGTCGATCTCTCCACGCAGAGCCATATTCTTGCGCTGGCGGCGTGACGTCAGGTACCACGTGTCAATGGCCGCGGAGTAGCGGTCTTCAGAGGCCCCAAGGTGAGAGGTCATGGACACGTCGAGGTCAGTGTGGGGATGGGTCAAGGTCAGCTGCAGGGTGTAGTTGCTGCCAGTGTCCCAGGCCCCTGTAGTGTCTTGCAGTTTGGAGCTGAAGGTCAGCACCTTGCTGGAGTCCTGGGAGTAGGAGAGGGCGGTGGTGGTGTCCAGCAGTGTCTTCCCCTGTTCACTGCCACCTCACTCTGCACGCGCACCTCCTGCACACCACGTGATCACACTATTTATAGAATGGCTTAAGACAGACATTCTGAACACGTCACTTAAAAACTACTTTGTAGTCTACGTTCCTCAATTCAGTTTGTTTTAGTTCATGTTGCTTTCAGCCTTGCCGACCTCAAAGGGCCACAGCAGGGCTGTCACCTTGACGAGCTCTCTTCTTCTCTCTTCAAATGTATGTGATTTATGACAGTCGAACATTTGTATATAGAGTCATGAAAAATCGTATCATTAATAACAACAGTATTATAAAAAGTTCATGAAACATTTCTTCACAAATCAATATCATACTTAAAAATACGTGAAGAAAGAAATGAACCAAAAAGAACCAGCAGCATAAGGGTACTCAGTAATACAGAGAGGTAAAGAAGCATACACATTAAAAAGGTAGCGACGTATGGATTTATCACTTGGCGGTACAACGAACTGAAGACAGTGATTTAGTGAAAAGAGCTGGGAGCAGATGGGTTTATCACTCGATGTTGTTGGGACGTAAATGACAGGTAAATTCATCACTCTGTGTTGTAGAGTTAATGACAGAGACAAACTGAAAATAACTGGCGACAGATTAGTTTATCTGTCAGTGTTGTAGGGATGCAAAGACATAAACGACCTAAACCAGCCAGTCACCTGATTGATGGCAGGAAGGTTAAGGATGACGTCAGCCTTGTTCTTGTCGCCGACGTCCACCTGGTTTTGAGGGCCACCTGTTTGTTCTGGTCTCGGTCAGCATCCCAGTGAACCGTGGCGTCCATCTGACGAGACACAGGGCTTTGGGACACCGCTCCGTTCAGCTGAACTGCACGTGAAAAACACTCCGACCTTCACCTTGCCCTCGTAGCTCGTGCTGGAGCGACGGCTGATGTCAATGAGATCCAGCGTGTAGAACGCTCTGCTGTTACTTCCCCTGCCCAGTACAGCTCTCCTTGGCTGGAAGTCTTGTGTGAGGAGGACATCAGAGTGTACTTGGCCCCCATAGTGCGTGATGGCTGAATGGCCTGCACAGTGACACCAACAATGACATACACACATGCACTGTACACTGTCAACAATGACATACACACATGCACTGTACACTGTCAACAATGACATACACATGCACTGTACACTGTCAACAATGACATACACACATACACGTGTATGCTATCAACAATGACGCAAGTAGTAGGTTCAACAACAAATTTTTACTTTTCCCAAGGGGAAAGAGGGGCAGATACTCGTAAAGTAATTATAATATACTTATAAAAGAGCTGGTTGTTCTGACAGGCAGGCAAATGCACAACGGATATATACCAAACCACGGATTACATCACTTTTTCTTCCAGAAGCACAGGATTACAACACTTTATCTTCCAGAAGCACAGTTTACAACACAACCTTCCAGAAGCACAGGATTACGACACTTTATCTTTCAGAGCCACAGGATTACATCCATTTTCCAGAGTCACAGAACAGCAGCCCCATACCTTCAGTTCCAAGTCATGCTGCAGCATGGCAGAGTCGCTGGAGGCGGTGAGGTGCCAGGTGAGGCGCAGGTTGCTGTCGGGGTCGTTGCAGTTCCAGTCAGGTTGAGTTCCGCGCCCTCACTGGTGCGTGCTGCAGAGTACTGCATGGCGTAGGGCTCGTTCAGGGTCAGGGTCACCTGGGGGAGGTCAGCCACGGTGGCAAGGTCAAGGTCCACCAACTTGTCGCCGTTCAGACTGCCGGTCATCTGCGTCAGGAACAGTGTATTTGTGCTGACGTCATCAATGTGTAGACACAAAGGTTTGTCTGTAAACGCCGTTGTCATGGACGTGAATATAGTATAGAAACTAAAACCATGTCAGGATGTTTATATGACTGACAGAATGCTCATTTCAAACGACCGTCACCATATATTTGTTTATGTTGTAATTGGGGCAAAGGAAGAAAAGTTATCACCGTGCTAGTGAAGGAAAGAAATGAAGGCCCCACCCATGGCGCCTTGTTTCAGTATAACATCTACCGATGTACTACACAGCGTGCAGATAACACCTGTTCATTCGTGGAGGTCATGTATCTTACTTTTAGCACTTGCGTAATGAAAGCGTTTGCCACTTACTGCGCTTTTTCATAACTGTCATCACTTTGTGTTTATATGTGCTCTGAATGTTGTTCGTATTGCCCTCACTTTCTGTTCGTGTTTTCTAAAAGAAATGTTTGTATTTGTCCTTGCTTTCCGTTTGCATTTGCTCTGACTGTTTGTTCATATTTACCTGCACCTTCCATTCACATTAGCTCTTTCCTTGGTTCACATTTGCACTCATCTTCTGTTCATATTTGTCCTCGTTTTCTGTTGTTATTTGCTCGGACTGTCTGTTCACATTTACCTCTCACATTCTATCTCCGTTTGCCCTCACCTTCTGTTCATATTTGCCCTCACCTTCTGTTCATATTTGCCCTCACCTTCTGTTCATATTTGCCCCCACCTTCTGTTCATATTTGCCCTCACCTTCTGTTCATATTTGCCCTCACCTTCTGTTTCATATTTGCCCTGTAAAGAGTGGTGCTCCAACAGCCAGCTGGTTGAGAGGCACTGCTTCAAACGGGTGACAAGGCTGAAATCCGTCAGCAGGTGGCGCTCGTACCAGCTGTTGCTATGTCAGTGTGCCGTCCATGACAATCTCTTGGTCACCTGACCAGCCCAGGATCACGTGGCTCGTCTTCTGTTCTCCGCGTTCCCCATTCACCATCTGCAATCGGACATCTCGTTTGAGTGAACGGCAGTTTGTTTTTTTTTTTGTGTCCTTTTTCCTAAAACAGTACATCCAGGTTTCTTTGTGGCAGCTGGATATCCCTTTGACTTACAATGAGAGCTTGTCTTTCGTGTCCCCAGATGTGTGCTGACCATGTCAGTGACGATGCACAATGACCCTGGCCTTGGCTCTGATAGAATGCAGCAGGAGACTAATGAGGTCGGCGGAGCTCTCGACAATTGGAAAGTCACAAAATATCGGATCCGTGGTTCGAATCTCACCACAAGACGTTTTTATTTTCTCTCTCTCACGTTTCACTTGCACCTCAAGTGGTTGTAAGGGCTAATCCATCGGATAAGATGACGAAAGTTAAAAGAAATATACACAGACAGGGAAGACAAAAGAGAAGACCTGGGTAATGTTTCCGGGTACAGCAGTTGGAATTTCAAACACGGCAATTTTTGTGTCGATAAAGTTGAACAACAAAATTCAATGCAAGTCGTTGTGTGTAAAACAAAATAGTAGAGCACAACATTATGCAGAATAGTACAGTAAACAAGATTCAAAACAATGTAACATGATACAAAATAGTACAGTATAACACAAGTACAAAGTAGTACAGCACAACACAAATAGAAAATAGTACAATACAGCATAATACAAATAGTACGGTGCAACTCTATACAAAACAGTGCAATATGATGTAATTCACTGTCCTTAGGTCTGTTTTCAGACAGCGGAAAGCACTGTCGTCGGTTTGTTTTACCACTAAACACACATTTGATTGCAAATCAGATAGGTTAACCACAATGTCTAATGATCTCGTGAAACAGCTAACTTATCTTTACCTCAATCTTCCAGTCCTTGACGCCATCAAAAGTGTGTTCAGAGTGGCGGCTGCCGTCAGGTCGAACAAGGAGCTGTAGCGGGCACTGGCAGAGGCACTGACAGAATCCAGCAGAGGAGTGCTGAGGTAGGCGGAGCTCTTGAAGTTCTCCAGGCCTCCCTCCAAGCTGCCACGTGCCTCCAGTGTGGTCCAGTCGGCATGGGGTGTGGTCAGACGAGTACTGAAGGAATGGCAGCATCGTCAGCAGTACCAAGGGTAGAGTGGACGGTGTAGACTGAGCCCTGGCCAAGGTCCACGTTAGCAGACACCTGTCAGACAACACTACTTGGTTATAACTCATCGTCAGTGGCACCGAGGGCACAATGAACGGAGTAGACAGTACCCTAGCCACCAAGGGCACAATGAACGGAGTAGACAGTACCCTAGCCAAAGTCCACTTTACTGGACATCTAACAGGCAGCTCCCTTCATAAGACGTTGGCATGTTGGTTCCTGCCGACCATCTGTATTGATAATTACAGTAAAAGATCTTAACATGTGCATTATGTTAGTTTCAGAAGTCTGCTTTGGGGGGGGGGGGGGGGGGGGTTTCTTCGTTGTGTTATCCGCTGAAGCCCAGCCCACAAATCCAGACCATGTGGATGTATCCCAGTATTCGGATTACTTCTGAGTGTCTGCATGACAGAGTGGCAGACAGACTGACTGATGTATTTGTTGTCCGGCATATGGACTACTTCTGGAAATCTGCATTACAGAGTGGGAGACAGACTGACTGATTTATTTGTTGTCCGGCATGGTTGCCAGCTACAAGTCTTTCCTGCACATAAGAGCAAAACACACAGCATAGCTAATGGAAGAAGTGCACTGACCACAGACAGTTAGAAGACTACAGAGCAAAACCGGAGATAAAGAACACACAGTGCAGTGACCACTAACAGAAGATAACATATCAGAGAGAACGAAGGGGAGAATAGACCAGAGACACCGCTGAGAACAGCTTAGAGACAATGAGGAGCAGAGCAGTTCAAGACGCCCATGAGAACAGAAGATAAACAACGAAAAGGAGAAAAGATCAAAGACACTGATGTACAGAACAGCTCAGAGATACCAGAGGGAGAACACCAGATCACACAGAATAAAGATGAGAACATAACGGATACAACAAGGGGAAGAACAGATCAGAGACAAAAATGAGAAAACAGATAAGAGATTATGAAGCACTGGGTACAGACAACGAAAGAGAAGGAAAAAAACAAAGACAGCAAAGTGAAGAGCAGAGACAATGAAGAGAAGAACAGAATAGAGACAACCAAGAGAAGAACAGACAAGAGACAACGAAGCGAAGAACAAAGCAGACACAGCAAGGAGAAGAACAGAGGCAACAAAGACAGAACAGATCAGAGACAACAAGGAGAAGAACAGAGCAGACACAATCAAGAGGATAACAGAGCAGAGACAACAAAGATAAGAACAGCGTGGACACACAGAAAAGAACACAGAGCACAGAGAATGGAGGGAAGAGACCAGAGCGATGGCCCACCTCCCTGTTGCCCCAGCCATCATTCTGGTAGGAGCCAGCGGCAGACAGCTGCTCCCAGCTGGACCCAGGGAGTCGTCACGGCCACCGTCACTCGGGGTGAGGAGATGACGTCACGCGCAGGTCACCAGTCACTCGTTGGTTGTCGAGGAACTCCACTCCGGCGTGACACGTGAGTCCATCTGCACAGTCACATAATTCGTAAAATCCATCTGCACAGTCACATAATTCGTAAATCCATCTGCACAGTCACAGACCACTTAAATCTATCTGCGTAGTGACAGGGCACATGACTCCATGTCTATAACACTGAGCGTGTTGTTCTGTGAATGTAATAAAAGAGCACGTAAATCTATCTGGTCAGACTGCTCGTACCACGTGAATCCATTTACAAAGTCACAGACCAAGCATAGTACATGAATAAAATCGCACAAGATACCTAGCAAATACAATGTGACTGTATTTAGCACGTACATCGGTTCAAACAGAAATAGGATCTCTCACAGCAATAATGTGCGCACATATGTTCAGTTGAAATATGCTTCCTAGATTTAAATACACAAAGTCAGTAAATCTCTAAAATGATTTGTGAAGTAAAAATATCTTATTGAGTTGCTTTCACAAAACTGTTGTAAAAAATGATAGTAAACGTAGTTAACAAATTATGGACTAAACAAAACTGAAATCTAGTACGGAATTCCATACTAAGTCAGCATGATATATAAAATCAACACGTATGTTCTGATTGTTCTCATCTCATGCTCATCTGTGACTTTAACTGCACTCTGAACATCCAGAAACTTGCATTCTCAACATTCCCTGTGTCATATCTGTATTGGGACCACTGTCATGCACTGTGGTTAGTGATATACCTGTACTGTGCTCAATGCCATGTCTGTACTGTGGCCAGTGACATGTACGGTGACATATCTGTACTGTGCTCAATGCCATGTCTGTACTGACTGAACACAGCCGGTGCACGGGCCTCACCATGGTCAGCTTGATGTCTGTACTGGGCCTGTGTCTGCGTCCAGTCTTCGAAGGGGGTGGTCAGCTCGGCGGTCACTTCCAGTCGTTGCCAGGTGGAGCGCATGAAGTCCAGCTTGGCGGCCACTTCCTGTCCATCGGTGTACTCCACTCTGGCCTGCGTGCTGAAGGCGCTGCTCACTTCACCCACGTGCTGAAAGCTGGCTCCTACGTCACTGTCGGCACAACACATAGTGACGTCAGCATGTCCACAAAAACAGTGTGCAGAGGAGTGTGTGTGTGTGTGTGTGTGTGTGTGTGTGTGTACACGCGCAAGCACGTGCGCCTGAGGATGTGTATGTGTGGGTGTGTGTGTATGTGTGTGCGTGCGTGCGTGCGTGCGTGCGCGCGCGCGCGCGCGTGTGTGTGTGTGTGTGTGTGTGTGTGTGTGTGTGTGCGCGCGCGCGCTGGATTCTCAATGGTAATGGCTGTTTAGACTGGCATAACGCTTTAAATCCATTATAGATATCTTATATTTCTGCCTCGATCAACTGATTTCATCATATGTATACAAATATCTTTCGTTCTTAGAATTACTGTTTTAGAATGAGATGAAGGTGGTCAATGTATGAGCATATTAAGTAATAATGAAGGCACCCGAGGACACTCATATATATTGATGAAGAATACCAATGTAATTCTTGTAAATATGAAGGTAGCGCAGACGAGTACATGTAATGTGTAGCCAGCGAAGGCATGTGTCCCCGTAAATACGAAAACAATCAAGACGTATGTAGGGCAATGATATAAGACAGCCAAAGCGAGTGTACATGTATTGATGACGACAATCAAGACACGCGTACCTGAAATTACCAAGGCAGGCAAGACATGTACGCATGCAGTGAGGCAGGTGCCCATGATATGTGTGAATGTAATTATGAAGATAGCCAAGACATGTGTTAATGTTATGACAAGAACAGCTCAGACATGTGTGCATGTTATGATGAAGATACCCAAGACATATGTATCTGTAAAGATGAAGATGAGCTAGAGATACGTACGTGTAATTGTGAAGACATGCAGGACATAAAATATGTGAATGTAGTGATGAAAATAGCTGAGTCATATGTACCTGTAACCATCGAAAGGAGTGTTTGACCTTGACGTTGGCCTCAGTTCTGCCATAATCGTTCTTAAAGCTGACGTCCATGGCAACCTCCTCACTGTTCTGTTGTCCTTTAACCGCCAGAGTGACGTCATCCCAGGGCCCTTCGCGACGCAGAGACACAGACTGCTTTGTGGTGACGTCATCATAGGTGTAGCTCAGCACCTCGTTCACCAGCAGAAGAGGACTGTCGTTGATCTGGAACTCCAGCTCGTCAGAAAGCTGCAGCTGGTTCCCGTACTGCACCGTCTGCACACAGCAATGTGGGACACATTCCGTCAACACACATCAATGTGGGACACATTCCGTCTGCACACATCAATGTGGACACATTCCGTCAACACACATCAATATGGGACACATTCCGTAAGCACACATGAGTGTGGGACACCTTCCGTTAACACACATCAATGTGGGACACATTCCGTCAACACACAGCAATATGGGACACATTCCGTAAGCACACATGAGTGTGGGACACCTTCCGTCAACACACATCAATGTGGGACACCTTCCGTCAACACACATCAATGTGGGACACCTTCCGTCAACACACATTAATGTGGGATGCATTCCGTCAACACATCAATGTGGGACACATTCCGTCATCACACATTAACGTGGGACACATTCCGTCAACGCACATCAATTTCGGACACATTCCGTCAACACACATCAATGTGGGACACCTTCCGTCAACACACATCAATGTGGGACACCTTCCGTCAACACACATTAATGTGGGATGCATTCCGTCAACACATCAATGTGGGACACATTCCGTCATCACACATTAACGTGGGACACATTCCGTCAACGCACATCAATTTCGGACACATTCCGTCAACACACATCAATGTGGGACACATTCCGTCAACACACATCAATGTGGGACACATTCCGTAAAAAACACATCAATGTGGGACATTCCGTCAATACACATCAATGTGGGACACATTCCGTCAACACACACCAATGGGGGACACATTTTGTCAGTGTACGTCAATGCGGGACATACTCCGCGAGCACACATTAATGTGGTGCATATTCTGTCAGGGACACATTACATTCTGTCAGCAAATACCAATGTGGGACACATTCCTAAGCACACATCAATGTGGGACACATTCCTAAGCACACATCAATGTGGGACACATTCCTAAGCACACATCAATGTGGGGCACATTCCATCAGCACACATCAATGGGGGACACATTCCATCAGCACACATCGATGTGGGACACATTCCTATGCACACATAAATGTGGGGCACATTCCTAGGCACACATAAATGTGGGACACATTCCATCATCCCACATAAATGAGGTATATATTCCGTCAACACACATCAGTGGGGACACATTCCGTCAGCACATAACAATATGGGACACATTCCGTTTGCACACATCAATGTGGGACCCTACACACCAATGCGGGACACAGTTCGTCACCACACACACCAAAGGACGACGCATTCCGTCCCCAAGCATCAATATAGAATGCATACTGTCAGAGCACATTAATGTAGGACATATTCTGTCAGGATACTCCAATGTGGAACATATTCTGTTCGGACATTCCAAAGTGGGGCGCATTCTACTGGGACACTCCAATGTGGAACACATTTATAAACTTTCATCTGCGTAATGCATATAAGACTTAGTTTTACTCGTTTTACAGTATTTCCCTTTTTCTAAAGTTTAAAATCAGATGTCTTCAGCTTGTATTAACGGTTGCCATTCTGCCTGTTTCTTTGCCCAACATTTGACGTACACTTTTTTTTTTTACCTTCTATCCCCAGTACCTATCACTTTACAACGGCATACCATTTTCCTTGTGTGAGCAGACAGAACGCCCTGGGAAGTCGAAAGCAGCAGTCAGGTCAGAGGTGAGGGCGTCTCTGAAGGTCAAAGCGAGAGCTGAATCGGTCGTCAGGGTAGGAGACAGTCAGCTGACTGGAGGCACGCTGGCCCTCCCCATACGTCATGGTTCCGGTCCACTGGACACTGCTATCACTCTGGGACAGGCTGTGAGTCACCTCGGTCATGCGGAATCCGTTGTATGGAGTCTTAACGCTCAGCTTCACGTCTTGATCTTTTCTAAAGTCCACCTGGAGAAGAGCATAGTAATGATCAGATGTGACCGTTTAAAATTCCAGAAGGAGGACAGCGACATGGTAAGGATCAGTGAAACGTGACTGTTCCAAAGTCCAGAAGACAATGGCATGCTATGAACTGGCACTGTTTGACTGTTCCAAAATCCTGGACAATGACATGGAAACAATTAGTAAATTTTACATGTTCCTAAGTCTAGAAAGACAACGACGAAATGAATTGGTGCGTTTGGACTGTTATAAAATCCAACTGATCGAATTTATGACACTGCTGTTGTGTTTGTTATCCGTATACTATTCTCACTGCCATATCAAAATTCACTGCCATATCTTTGTCTCGTTTCTAGAGCTTATTCAGAAGAACACAAACTTCGAACATTACATTTGTTTCCAAGGCATTGTATTAATTATTTTATCAGTATTTTCCGTAAATGCATTTTAAAAGATGATTTGTTAAAGGCTTGGATACTCAGTTTTGTTCTTTAACATATCTCCTCAACAAAAACATACAACAGATTAAAAAAAAATTAAGATGATTGCCGTTTCAAGTTCATCCTCTGCTAGGACCTCCCAGAAACCGTCTATGTGTGCAAGTGACATAATACCTGTCCTTTGCCGAGACCTCCAATGTCAACGTTTACAACTGATTGAATGCCTGTCCTCTGCCTCGACATTCAATGTCCATGTATACACTTAAAGGATATCTGACGTCTGCCAAGACCTCCAATGTCTGTATGTGCAACTGATGTCTGGTTCTACTTCTAATGTCTATGTGTACAACTGACCTTCAGGTCAGCAGTGTGTTTTCTGACCACGGCGACACTCCAGCATGGCGTTACATTCCAACTTGTTGGCATTCCCGACATGCTTGTAGCTCAGCTCGGTCATCTCCCAATTGGGGAAGGGCGTGGTCAGCTGGGCGGACGCCTCAATACGTCTCAAACGGTAGTTGTAGAAGTTGACCTGTGGGATGGAACCATGGCAAAGCAATTTAGAATGCTGCGACCTTCAATTTGTACAAAGTATGGTGTATTTTCTCCTGGTCAGTTACAATTTCTTCCACAACCACAATCGTTGAACGCGCCGTGAAACAGACTCTACTTCTTTTTAAAAGACGAAGCAAATTAGTTGCTAAAGCCGTTTTTATTTCATATGCAAACAATTTCATGTGGTGTACAAGTTATGTTTTTGTTGAATCACTTTTTTTTTTAGAAACCCCTGTAGTGTGAAAAAGATGGTCAAATGATAACACATTTCTCTAAAGCTTTACCTTTCCTGAGACAGTCTGCCCATCCTTGTATGTGACTTCGCCCTCGGTGTTGAAGTTGCTGGCGCTCCCTGTGTGTTTGAAGGTAGCACCCACCTGGTTGAATCCCTCAAAAGGTGTGGCCATGCTGACAGAGCCAGAGAGAGACTCCTTGTTGGCAAAGGCAGCTCTAGCCTCCAGTTTGTCATCCATGAGGTGCGTGGTCATCAGGACGGTGAAGTCATTGAGGTCTCCAGTCTGTTGGAAGGACGCCCCCATGTGACGGAAGCTGGTGAAAGGAGTATTGACGCTGACACTACCAGACATCTCATGGCCGTTCTGGAATGTGGTCTTGACCTCCACTCTGTCGTTCTGCAGGAAGGCATCAGCGGTGAAGGTGAGGTCATTCCAGTCCTGGTCATGCCAAATGAGGAGCCCATGCTGCGGTATCCACTGAAGGGAGTGATGACGTTTACAGATCCTGATACATCTTGACCATTACTGAATTTGGCTGTCATCTCCATCTGCTGCTGTCAATGTTTCCACTGGAGATTAGGGTGACATCACTCATGTCTCCAGAATAGCGGAACTGACCTCCTAGCTGACTGTATCCACTGAAAGGTGTGGTGACTTCTACAGAGCCGGTGATGTCATCAGAATTGTCATAGTTAGCAGTGGCCTCGATCTTGTCGTTCTGCAAGGCTGCAGTAGCCTTCATGCTGTTGCTGCCATAGCTGAAGGACGCTCCCATCTGCTTGTAGCCGTCAAAGGGTGTCACAATGTCAACGTTGCCCTCAAAGACATCACCATTGACAATTCTCCCAGTAGCTTCAATTTTGTCATTTTGTACATTTCCAGAAATTATGGCCTTCTCGCCACCATAACTGAAGGAAGCTCCCATCTGTTTGTAGCTGTCAAATGGTGTCGAGATGTCAACGTTGCCTTCAGTGACATGATTACTGATAAATCTGCCAGTGGCTTCAATTCTGTCATTTTGCAGGTTTCCTGAGACCATGGCATTTTCGTCACCATAGCTGAAAGATGCTCCCATCTGTCTGTAGCCAAGGAAGGAGGTAGTGACGTCAACTGAGCCTCTGACTTCACTGTCACGGGTGTATTTGCTGACGACTTCAATCTTCTGACGCTCCAAGTTAGCAGCTGCTGTGACAGACAGATCACTGAAGTCTCCCAGCCTGTGGAAGTTGACCCCCATCTGACGGTACCCATCGAACGGCGACTCCACTTCCAGGGCGGCAGAAAAGGCCACGGACACTGGTGAATTGACCAATCATCTTGGCTCGTTTGGAGTTGACGTTTCCGGAAAGCTGCAGCGTGACGTCATCGAGAGGTCCAGCCTTGGACAGGACGATGGTGGCTTGATGAGAGTTATCTTGAAGATCTGAGGTGATGGCTTGGGTGAGATCGACGTTGTCCTCGCTCATCGACCACTGTGTTTGTGAAGACACTTTGTCTGCCCCGAATGAAGCAGAGGCCTTGGTACTAAAACGGCTCATGTCCCCTTGATGATTAACGTCCATGTTCAACTCTGGCAGCATAGAGGTCAGCACATGAAGAGAAGACCTCAGTCGGTTGGAGGACAGTTTTGTGGGCCAAGTTGGCGTCCAGCAGAGACTGACTGTTGTAGCTGACGCGAGATTCAGCTTTCATGTTGTTCAGATGTCCAGTCTTCTGGTAGAACGCATCCAGAGTGCCGAAGTCGCCCATGGTGGTGTCGACATTGAAGGATCCTCGCCACATCCCGGGGCTCATGCTGTGAGAGAGGGACATCGTGCTACGCTCCAGTCCACTGAAGGGGGAGGTGAGGGAACCACGGAAACTCACTTGATCCAGTTCTTGGACAGTAAGCTCTATCTTTCCATTGATGTTCCTGTCGGTCATGTATTCTACGTTGCTCTCTACTGTCATCCCGCTCAGATCCCCGTTCTTGTGGAAAGAGGCGCCCATGCTCTCAAAATGGCTGAAAGTGTTCGCAGAGCCACGGCAGCCTTGATGTCCCGCAGTGTGTTCAGTTCCGCTGTCAGACTGATCTCCTGTTTGTCCAGACTGGTGGTAGCCGTGAGGGACAGGTCCTCAAGGGAGCCAACCTTGGCAAAGGAGGCGGTCACAAGATGGCGAGGTCCTCCCAGACGATACTTGATGTTGGTGGAAGCGCTGAGTTCTCTGCTGTTGTAGAGGGCGCTGCTGGAAGTGTCCAGGCTGTAATGACGTCCATAGCTGAGGGAGGCATCGGTCTGCAGTTCAGCCGTCTGTTCAAAGCTGAGCTTCATGTCCTCAGTGTAGGGAGTGGACAGGGAGGCCACAAGACGTGCCTTGCGGGAGCTCCACTTGTTCATCACATTGGCTTCCATCTTCTGGCCACTGTAGACCAAGGTGGCTGTTCCACGCAGGTTGGTCAGGTCTCCTTTACGGGAAAGGGCAGCCTCAATCTGCACAAACCCATGATTTCCCTGGTTAATCAAAGAATATTGGCATTTTCCAATCGCTTGCGAATGAATACATCTTTAAAAAATGCGACGCACACAATAAAAGTTTTTAGGTTCTAAGCAGGTACACAGAACGGACATGGAAAATTAATTTGGGTATTAGTGTATATCATTACGTTGCTGGGCATACTAAATGAAAATGTCTTCAAGTATTTGTGTCGTGTTCATCAGCGTAGTGGCCTTTACTTTTGCCCTTTGTGACAAATCTACTGATGTACTGGCGATATCATAGTTATAGTCAATTTCATAACTGATATTCACCTTTTCCCACCCTGACCACGGAGTACTGATGGACAGTTGAGCGTCGGTCTTCATCTTGTGGAGGAACTTCAAACTGCCCGTCACTCCCTGTCCACCAACGGTGACGTCAGCAAGGCTGTTGAAGTCGTCCCAGTCTCCTTCATGGCGCAGGGTGGCCGAGCTCTGCTCCCATCCACCGAAAGGTGTAGTGACAGTGAGGCTGCCGTCCAAACCACGTGACCAGTCCATCATGGCCGTCACCTTCACGGCTTGTTCATTTGTGTACGTCACCTGTGCAACATGAGAAATTCTGATGACATCTGAACAGCCCACGGCCACAATCTATCTCCCCATTACAGCTGCCTATTTTTGTCATTTGAAAGCACTACGTTCATTTTTCTGTGCCATCATACATTGTAGGCTGGCCAAACCTCTTTCTGATTCGTATTTACATGCCTTTACAAAAGCCATAATTTCAAAATCAGGGTCAGATATTTGTTCTAGAAAAGCCTCAATAGTAGTGCGACGCCAGACGAACATGAAAAAGGCCTCCAGGGCTTTATTACACGTCATATAATCTATAAGCTTTAGACTTGCGCTGAAGCTTACTCCTCAAAATACCACTGATTGTAAATGATTGAAGCACTCAAATCATTATTTTGTTTACAAGCTGCTAATGACGGCATACTTCTCATGTATTAGCGTATGTTATACATGTGAATACACGCATTATGTGTATAGTAAATGTTATTACTCCTTAAACAGACCTGGGCGAAGCGTCCATGGCGGTGTCCCTCTTGTTGTGTCTGAAAGAGGCACTCAGGGATTCATACCCCTCTCCAGGGAGTACCCACGTTGACGTCCAGTACCAGGGGAACGTCAAAGGAGTGGGTGGAGTCCAGGGAGTATGTCTGACGTGGGGAGTATTCCAGCTCCACCCTGGACTGACGGACACGCCGTTTTTCCTTGCTGGACGCCAGGATCTGAGGACAGTTGACACAGGATTTGACCACAGCCTGTGCCTGGGTCAAGGGATGGAGGATCAGGAATAGCAGGAGTCTACTAAAACCACTGAGTTGAACACAATTGATGAAAATGTGTGTCTCAAGTTCAAAAGAATGAATGAGAGAAAAACGGAAACCCTTTGTGAAAGGTCATTATAAAAAGATGATTATTCTATATCGAAAGTTGAAAATACATGCTTGGAATTTGTGTTGATCTCAAAAAAGAACTGATAAGAAAAGGAATACGTTTAGTATCTGATGGTCAGCATGTGAGGATGATATTAGCTACACGGCTGGATCAGAATGTGTACGATGTTCAAACGTGTATGATCATTGTCACATCTGGAGTTATGGGGAATCAAATCTAATAATGATTGTCTTCTCACAAAAGGAAAAAGAAATCAGATTGAGTAATGACTTTGATCTCACCGAAAAGTAAGGAAAGTCATAATGTGTTGCCTGAAGGTTATTGAATGAATTCTAAGAATGACGGTTATTTCCCCCTTAAGGTTATAAAACTTACACAAGTCTCACATGGCGGTGAAGTTTAGTCAGGTCTCAGATTGATCACTAGCTCACCTGCAGGTAAAATGTCGGGTCTAGGAGTGATCGGTGTCTCACTTGGAAGTGTGGGAAGTCAAGTCTAGGAATTATCATATTCTTATTCTGGGTTAAGGGAATATAAATATGTTATGAGTAGGAGTGACAATATTTTCACCTGCTGTCAAAAAAGTGCAGGTGTAGGAGTGACCATACTATTACCTAGAAGTAACAAAAATTGATCTAGGAGTGATCATATTCTTACCGGGAGATGACAAAATGTAGCTCTAGAAGTGCGCACATTCTCACCTTGAGGTGGCAAAAAGTACATTTAAGAGTGACCATAGTCTCATCATGATATAAAGTTAATCAAATCTGAGAGTAACCATCGTCTCATTTGGAAGTAAGGGAAGTGAGGTCTGACAGTAACCATGTCTCACCTGGAGGTAAGGGAAGTCGGGTCTGGGAGTATCCAAACGAAGTCTGGCACTGAGATCATCTTCAGCATCCCAGCTGGCGCTGACTTCGTACTGACCAATCAGGGCACACGGCCTTGAAGTCAGCCTTGACCTTGCCCACAGCAGACCGGACGTTCATGTCCATGCCGGTGTCCACGACACGCAGCTCATCCCAAGGCGTGGTCAGCTTTACACGGACTCCACTGATATCCTGCTGCACTCGCGTCGTCAGAATGACATTCTTGCGCATGCCCAGGTCCACGTTGACTTGACCCACGATAGCGCTGCCTTCTACCTTGCTGCTCACCTCTGCTGCCAAAGTGCGCATGCCCCTCACAGGGGTCGTGACCCTCATACTGATGTCGAGGTCATCCCAGTTGTTGACGATGACAGAACCTTCGGCAGTTACCTTCTTTCGTGGTCCCAGGAAAACTGAAACCGCAGCAAAGCTCCCTTGCACATTTCCGTGAGATACACACAAAACGCTAAAACATTGAGAGTAGTTTTGCAATCCGCACAAAACATATATGAAATATTTACACAATCTACTTCACATGTTTCCGCCTTTCTATTGCTTTTTTCGTTTATTTGATCTACCTTCTAAGTCATCCCTTCACGCTCGATATGCTTAATAATCAGAATCAGACTAATTTTATCATTACAATCCGAGAAAACTGCGATTGTGAGTTTAATATTAACACAGCATGACTAAATACCAACGAGTTTGACCTCAGCATTAACCCAGCATGAATAATGACCAGTTAATCTGACCTTCGCATTAACACAGCATAACTGAAGACCAATAACTCTTACCTCAGCATATGCACAGCATTACTGATGACCCATGAATCTGATCTGGGCACTGACACATTACTATGCTCTGACCTTAGCATTAACACAGCATGACTAATGACCCCAGCATTAATACAGCGGAACTGACAGATGAGTCTGACCTCGTCATTAATATGGCATCACTGATGACCGGTGAGTCTAATCTTCGCATTAGCATATCATTTCTAATGACCAGAAATTTATCCGGCATTAACAAAGCCTGACTGATGACCAGTTAGTCTGACCTTGGCATTAACACTGCATGAGTGATGATCAATTAGTCTGTCCTTAGCGTTAACACCGCATGAGTAATGATAAATTAGTCTGACCTTGGCGTCACCACCGCATGAGTAATGACCAGTCAGTCTGACCTCAGCATTAACAAAGCATGACTGACCAGTGATTCTAACCCTGAGTCTGAGCATTAACATAGCGTTATTTCAGTATTAACACAGCATGACCGATGACGACTGACTCTTACCTCAGCATTGCCAGACATAGGGAAGCCTTCGTACTTGGCATTGACCTTGCTGCTGATTGGTTCAGTCCACGGTGACGTCATGCTGAACTCCATGTCGGTCTTGCTGACGTCAGCAGTCAGAGTAAGACTGTGCGTGAAGGTCTCAACATTCTCTCTCTGAACGTGATAGTGGAAAAGATGGAGGAAATGTAGTTAGATGCTTTTAAAACCATATCAATTGTAACATTACATGTTTGGGGAACTGAAACACAGTTGCCATTGACACTGAGAACGGTCCTAATTCTCCTCGTGATGTCTGGTCTAGATTAAGGCAGCCACTAAATTGGACAAGATGTAATTTCGTAGATGTAATTCACCGATACAAAGCCTAGTCTGTTTAGTGAGCACTCAGACTCGCTAACATTTTTTCTTTACTCAGTTACAAAAAAATTGCAGATCAGGCCTTTACTTAGCAAGACTTGTAAAGTATTTAAGAAGAGATAAGATATGAGGAATTCAGTTTGTTCGGCATTTGACCGAAATGTAAAGGAAACATTCAGATACTCTTCTATCCAACTATCCTGGGGGACTTGCTATATCTTAACTTATCTAATTAAACGAATTCTCGTACACAGTAACATAAACTTGCTGATAAGCAACTGCATGAACCTACCCATAGTCACTATATGAACCTCATCACAGTGACTGCACGAACCTATTCATAGTGACTGCACAAACATACTTATGGAGACTGTACGAACAGACGAAGAATGAGTCAAGGTATAGTTTGATATTCGCCAACAGACTGATCCCAGTTATCACTGATTTACTACTGGCGAAGCTTGCAGCTATTGGTTGGGGTATGGGATCGATTGCTAATTTTAATTTGCAGCTACTGGTTGGGGTATGGGATCGATTGCTAATTTTAATACACTACAATCGCAAGGCTTTATTTTAAAATGAAAATGTAAACAAACGCAACCTTATTCTAGAATAGAAGCATCTAGATAATCCACTTTAGTGTTATCTTCATGCGAGAAGGGGAACGAATCTTGTTTAAAAAACCCTGTAATTTGACCTACGAAGATGCAACACACTTGTTGTAAAACGGTAGATAATTCTTTAAGATTTAAGTATGAATTATACCTTCTCATAAGAAGAGGGAATAATCTTTATTCAAATCGTACTCTCACTTAAGAAGAAGAAATGATCTTTGTTTAAATTGTACTTTCACATGAAATGCGAACATTCAGTTTTTGATGTGAAATGTACCTTCACACTGGAAGAGGACACGACTCTTCCAGCAGCATATCGCGTCCTCGTGTCAGCGCGCCAGTCACGTGCTTGTTTCCATGGAGACTGCAGTGCCACTGATCCACTGAAAGAGCCAGGTACGTGAGTACCCGTGACGTCAATCTGCACCCGCTGGTTGGATCCCCAGGTGGAAGTGAGAGCAGAGGTCAGGTCAGTAGAAGAACGACGATGAGTCCAGGTGGTCTTCATCTGAAATCAGATCCAGGACAAGTTCTGTGAGGCTTTGGGAATTCAGTCACATAATGCAGTGAGTCTGTAACAAATCTTCATAATGTGCAGTGAGTTTATAGCATAAGGCAGTCACCGTCAGTTTAGTAGACCTACCCTGGATGAAGACTCATCAGCTATAAAACCATCTAAGGCGTCAGACTCTCTCGTTCCAAGGTCTGTAGTTCGAGTGCCTTGCGGGACAGCCAGTCTGGAAGATATTTTCTCTTCAAAGTAAACAATGATGCAGACTTCATTCAATCGCCTCGTGGTCTGTTGAATGTGCCTTTAAACAGAGGTCCCATGCGTGAACGCATGCATTAAAAAAAATTCTTGAATGCATGTTAAATCCCATTCCATTTTTTGGGACTCCATGTGTCGGTGAGGTGGATAACATGAATATGAAATATATGTACATTAGTGTCGTGTATAGACATAATCTCCGAGGCTGGAACGCGGTCACTTTACTGGTAGGATTACTGCGATTACCTTCACCTTAATTGTCGCACACACACAAAAATAACAACGTGGTGAACATCGTGGTTTTACGCAAAGAACGAAGAATGAAAAAAAAAAACCCGACCCAGTCATTCAGTGAGATAAGCCGTAAACAACCATGCCATGTTTGTTTGAGCATAGATCCCATCCTTCACCGACTTAAGCCGCAGACAGACACGGCACATCTGTCTGCCTTAGAGTCCGCCATTCATCGAGCTACACAATTGAGACCCATCATTCATCGAGCTACGCAACTGAAACCCATCGTTCATCGAGCTATGCAACAGAGACAATCATTCATCGAGCTAAATCACAGAGATCCATCATTCATCGAGCTGAGTCACAAAGACCTATCTTTATCGAGCTAAGCCATAGACCCATCATTCATCGAACTTACCACAGAGACCCACCAGTCATCGAACTAAGACTCAGAGACCCACTGAACTAATCCGAACACACCCATGACTGTCTCAGATGTTAAACCTATTTTCATTGAGCTAAGTTGTAAAACCCACGCATCGTCTCTATGAGACTTAGAACCTATCATTCATTGAGCTAAACCAGCCACTACATGTCTTGCTGAGCCGTAGAATCTTTATTCATCTGGGCTTAGCCGGAAAGAGCCACGCCATGCCCGCCTGAGTCGTAGGACCCATTACTCGGTTGAGTTAACCCAGACAGAACCAGGTGCTGTTTACCTGATCCTGAGGCCAGGTGACGGTGAGGTCTCCAGTGCAGCTGCCAGTGTCCACCTCCAAGTTCATGGAGCCGGAGTACGCCTTGTCGTTGACCCTTGACCTCCACCTTGTTGCGGAACTGACGTCCATCGTCCTGGGTGCTCGGCACTGACGCTCACTGACCGCAGCTTGCTCTGACGCAGGGTGGACTGGACGTCCAGCTGCGCCTCCAGATCACGTGACACGTCTGTTCCGCGGTTCTTGGCCGTCAGACTGACCTCCACCTGCTCCTTCTGCAGGTGAGAGTCATCTGGAGGACAGTTCGCAAAGTCATCAGTTGTGACATCGTTTGACGCATAGCGTGCATAGTCATTGACTTTGATATCTAACAGTGATACCGACATTAACACTTACCTATATGTGCAGGGTATGGGAACATTACAACAACTACTCATCGACAGTTTTCTTCCTGCACTCCTCCCCGCCGCCCCTCCACAACTGTCAGCAAACTGCCGTTACAGATATTAACTGTATATTATGGTACCAGATCAAACACCGTCAATCACCTATCTATAGTAACTCAGCACTGTAGAAAATAGTCACAGAAGTGGCTAATCTTGCAATCATGATTTTGTGATTTTCAGGTTGAGCAGCATTTGAAAAAAAGTTCAAAGCTTATAGCATTCACAAAGCATTTCTTCTATAGGGAGAAGCTGGAATATGCCTTAATCTAGCGTTTTAAAGGTTGTGTTCAAGCAGTGGTCTTTTTCGCAGAACATACGGATACAGAAAGAAAGCAAGACACCTTCGTACCATTGGTTCATTGGTTGCGTTCCCATACATTACTTCATTTCACCAAAGCAATAAACAAGGAGCTCATAAATACATTGGTTTCCTTCACCAAGACTAAAAACAGAGGTGCTCATGTACACTGATCCAATTGAAGAAAACAAAAAACAATAAAAAGATCACGTATGCATTAGTCTGTCATGAACGCGCGCGCGCGCGCGCGCGCGCGCGCGCGCGCGCGAGAGAGAGAGAGAGAGAGAGAGAGAGAGAGGAGAGTATATGGTAGCGTTCCTCACCTTGCTGCTCAGACCTGTATCCAACTTATGGGTCAAGGTAAATCCCATCGACCCGTAACCACGGTAAGGAGTCTTGGCCTTGAAGGTCAGGTCAATGTCACTCAGGGTCAGGGGCGTGGCCACAGCGAGGCTGGAGATGATGACGTCTTTCTTGTCTCCCATGACCAGTCGTGTGTTGACCTGGTGCTGAGACTGGCTGCTGTCCAGTCCCACGCTGGCCTCCAGCTTACTGTAACCCTCCACTGGCGAGGTCAGGCTGACCGAGCTTTGTGCGAGGAGTAATCGGCCGTGCTCTTGCTGCCACCCATGCCTTCAATCGCCACCTGTCACCAAAATATACAGAGATACATACACGTGTGTGTGTGTGTGTGTGTGTGTGTGTGTGTGTGTGTGTGTGTGTGTGTGTGTGTGTGTGTGTGACAGAAAGACAGAGAGAGAGAGAGAGAGAGAGAGAGATGGAGAGGGGGGGGGGGAGGGAGAGAGAGGAAGAGAAAGAGAGAGGCAGGTATGGCGACAGGGACAGAGGCAGAGAAATATCGTCTTGCAGAGTTAGCGATATTTTTTTTTCCTGCAGGAAGTTTGAAATACAAACTACCTTTGAGTGTGATTTAATCTGTATGCGTACAATCTACCTGCAGAGCGTTTGATAAGCACTCCATTCCCGTACACTTTATCGGAAAGGGATCTAGGGCAGAGTTTGGGATTCCGTCCAGAGAATGCGATTCAGTACATCTACTGAAATTTTTGATTCAGTCTAGGGTGTGGGATTCGATACAACTACTGAAATTTGGAATACAATGTTTTGAAGGGAGTTTGGGATGCACTCTGGCGTTTTGGACACTTGGGCAGAAACCAAATGACTGAACATGGGTAACATTCAATTGCAGAAAATGTGTAGGCTGACCTATGACAAAAAATAAACAGCAAAGGGTTTTAATATATTAACAAATTCTCAGGGGGCTTGCAACACGAGGTATTTTCAAAGCGTCTGGCTACTAAATCTTACTATTGTCCACAAACAAAAAAATACAAGATGGCTGCTGATGACATCACAGACCTTGGCATTCTTGTCCTTGTCTACGTCCCAGGCAGCCTCCACGGAGCCTTGATAGTTGCCCTTGACCTTGCCAGCGTTGGCGCTGAAGGTCATACGTCTGGTGGGCATGGTGACCTCCACGTTCCACTTGCCGTTTTGGGACTTGGCCAGCTTCTGACTGCCGCTCACGCCGTACGTGTTCTATGCAACAAGACAGTCCTTCAATGTAGCAATAAAGACCTTTAATGCAACAAGGCAGTCCCTTCAATGTAGCAATGCAGACCTTTAATGCAACAAGACAGTCCTTCAATGCAGCAATAAAGACCTTTAATGCAACAAGACAGTCCTTCAATGCAGCAATAAAGACCTTTAATGACCTTTAATGAACCAAACGATCTCTTTTATGCATCAAGACAGCCTTTAAATTCAACATGGCAGTCTGTTAATGCAGGAAAATACCCCTTTAGTGCAACAAGACAGTCATTCAGTGTAGCAATGCAGTCTTTTCATGCAACAAAACAGATCTTCATTGCAACAAGACAGACTTTAAATTCAACACGACAGTCTTTCAATGCAGCAAACAGACCTTTAATTCAACAAGACAATTCTATAATGCAACAAAACAGCCCTCTCTTTAATGCAGCAAGACAGTCCTTTCAGGTAGTAAGACAGTCCTTAAATGCAACATGCCAGTCCTTTGATCCCACAAGACAGACCTCAATGGCACAAGATATGTCCTGTAAGGCAACAATACAGCCCTTTCATGCCACAAGACGGGCTTTTAAGGCCGCAGAATTGCCTTTTAACGAAACAATGCAACAGACTATGCTCAAGTGCAAGATGACAAACGTTTCAAGCAGCATGAGAGGTCTGGCGCAGCAACCATAGTTATAACGTGACACTAAATCAATACAACAAAAGTCCAGTCCGTTGTGTGGACTACGGTCGTGTGGTACTTGTATTCTTGCTATGCATAGCTGTTGTTTTGTGAAAATGGTCTCTACCCTGACGCAACGCTCTACAGAGATTATATGACGGGTCTGCTCTACAGCAATGGAAGTATGGTGACCTGTACTCTACAGTACTGCAACTCAGTATGTGGCTGTCTGAGCCATGTCCTTTACTCCAGTACTACGCATGGCAGAAATCCTGTGACAGATATGCCTTCACTGGAAAAGAACTCATTGTCCCTTTAAAGAACATTCACTGTGTGTGCACACGTTGTAACCAAGGCGTCTTTGAGCACACGACGTGACAAAAAAGGCATGACCACAAAGACATAAAGCATGGTCACACAGCATGAGACATAAAACATGGCCGTTGTAGCGGACACGTTCCTGCTGCTCTGACCTTGTCCTGTTGCACAGAGGCGGCCAGTTGCAGGTCCTTCCAGTCAGGTTGACCTCTCCAGACAGGGTCACCGGGGTCATGCCAGCCACACCCAAGTTACTGGTCAGCTGATGGGAGCTGCCACCCCGGTTCTGGTACACTGTGTTGAGGCTGTGTCTGTTGCCGCCTGCCTTGAGATCAATGTTGTGCTCCCACTGCAAGACAATGGTCAAAGAGGGTCAGGATGAGGACAGTGTCAGTATGAAGACAGTGGTCAGTGTGAAGACAATGGTCGATATGAAGACAATGGTCAGTGTGAAGACAGTAGTTGGTGTGAAGACAATGGTCAGTATGAAGGCAATGGTCAGTGTGAAGACAATGGTCAGTATGAAGAGAGTGGTCAGTATGAAGACAATGGTCAGTATGAAGAGAGTGGTCAGTATGAAGACAATGGTCAGTATGAAGACAATGGTCAGTATGAGGACAATGGTCAATATGAAGACAAAGGTCAATGGGAACATGATGGGTCAGTATGAAGATAATGGCCAGTGTGAAGACAATGGTTACCTGTTTCCTGGAGACTTGGTTGAGGGCCGACTTGAGGGTGAGGCCAGTGTGCCTGGAGTGGACACACTCAGTTCACCATTCAGCTTCTTCAGTTTGCTGCTGTCGTCCTTCAGGGTCAAGGCCGCGCTCATGTCCTTGCCCTTGGCAAGGGTCATGGCCACACTGGATTCCAAGCTGCGTGGGTTGTGACGGTGGGTGCCTTTGAGCTTGTAATTAATGTTCTGAATGGAACAGAGAAAGAATCAAAGAGACCATCCAACAAGGTATGAATTCAAAGACAACGACATACTGGGTTCCTTTGATTTTGAAGTCTATGTACTGCATGGAACAGAGACAGAATCAAATAGATCATCCAACAAGGGATGGATTCAATTTTATGACAGTCGCCCAGAACAGCAGCAAAATTAAGATATGAATTCAATCACAAGGGTACATCTGCTCAGACCTTAAATTCTGTTATGTAACGCAAGTTCTTTTCACAGTTTACAAAAATCTGAACCTTTGATTTGATTATCTTTGGATTGTAGTTCTTTGCATAAAGATTCCTCTTTATTTTATGTCGTAGTTTTCTTTTTATCTTACTCTAAATGATTTGTATTTTTCTCTCTCCTAATGAAGAAAAACTTCTTGTTTTATAACTAGTCTTTTGGTATACAAACGTCACCTGATGGGACGTGCCAACCCGGGTCATCATCATGATAACATAGTTTTATATTTAAAAAAAATGCTCATAATTACTTTCTAATATGTATAACCATATAAAATGAAGAGTTAGGAAATGAATCAACTGATGTGTAAGCGATGAAGTCCACAAGTGATTTCAAGGAGAAAAGACGAAGAATATGCATGCCTACATCCACAGTTCACTGCCTAGCTTACTCCAGATGTTGCCAGCATCATGTCTGAAAAATGTCTTGAAAATTTGTTTCCTCGTGAAAACGCACAATAGTGATACTCAGCTTCTATCAAACACATTACCTCGATGACCGAAAAGACGGTGCTACTTTTACAAAGCACATTGTTTGCTGAGGATCAGACCGAAGAGAGTGATCTTCTATTAAGCATACTTTGACTCATCGAGCAAACTGAAGCAAAGTTCCTTTTCTGACACTACTACGTAAAAGCAAACTGAAGGAGTGTTCTGTTTGTATCCGACACACTACCAACTGGAGAAATCTGAAATAGTATTCTAGTTCTATGGAAGACACTTCCTCCTGAGAAGAAAAACTAATGGAATATTTTACGTCCGTCGAACACACTGCCCATCATGGAGAAAACTTCAGTGTTTTACCTCTGTCAAACACACTATCTTGTGTTGGGAAAATTAGAGTATTCTACTTCTATCAGACACGCTACCTGCTGAGGAGAAAACTGACTTCTATTTCTATCAAATACACTCGCGACAGTGGACAAAAGTGGAGTGTTCTACTGAATACGCTACCTGCTGAGGAACCTCTGCGGACATCTTGTAGCTGAGGTCGACGTTCCGGAAGTTCTTGATCTTCCTGGCCAGAGTGGCGGACAGCAGGACACGCTTGGTCCTGTCTTTTTGGGGTCCTGCCATACTTCACCTCTAGTGTTCCAGAGGACACCTTCTTCTTGTGGTCCACGTTCACACTGAGAGCTGTGTTGTAGTCAGGGAAACTCTTTTTGACTCCAGGCTCCTGCAAGACAACACGGTTGACGTGACAGATCAAAGGAAATTTGGTTTAAAAAGAATTACAGCTAAGGAAGCAACCAAGGAATTGCGTGAAAGAATTTTCAATGAAATTTGAACAAAACTGTCAACACTCTCTGCGTGTAAAACAAAATTCATATTCCACTAAAATAACAAAGCGCTAAATAACGTAATATATTTAGAATGGCGCAAGTACAAACAGTACTCGCCAGCTGCATGGCAAGATTGACATAACAGAATCAATTAAAGTGTGTGTGTGTGTGTGTGTGTGTGTGTGTGTGTGTGTGTGTGTGTGTGTGTGTGTGTGCCCACGCACTCTTGCATGAATGTGTATGCGTGCATGCTGTGTGCATGCATGTATGCTTGTGCGAGCATGTGCGTGTGTGCGCATGTGCATGTATACCGTGATCTGATGGTTGAAAATGTTGCAGACTTAGATGCATGAATCCTCATGATTGTCTGGCAGGGTACTGGTTGAAAGTCTTCGTGCACATGCTCTCGCGATCTGACTTTGTGAACCATGGCGCAGATGTACATAAGATCTTGAATACTGTGTCACTGTTCCAACCCCGGGCGCACCCATCATGATTGTGTCCATGTACTTACGATCTGATGCTGTATTTGTTGTAGGCTTTGGTGGAGCGATCCGACAGTTTGGCCACCAGCTCCAGTTTGTCTTTGACCACACGTGGCACGCTGTACGACACACAGTGCACCGACCACTCATTAGCCGTCCTTTCCTCACGCTGACCATGCTGGACATGCTCCCACTGACCACAGCAGACTTCAGACTGGCCTTGCTCGTGTAGCGGACAGACGATTTCCGCTCTGACTTGGTGGCAGTGACTGTAACACGCAGTGAAGAGCAGCTGAACAGTCAGTGATCACAACACCAAGTACACACTGACGGACGTGATTACTATTTGGAGTACGAACTGACTAACCATCTGTGATTATTGTATGGAGTACAAACTGACAATCAGTTATTACCATACGGAATACACACAGACTAACAGTCAGTGATTACAGCATAGAGTACCATCCGACTAATAATCTGATTCTGTAACACACAATACAGCCAGCTGATAATAATTAATTACAACACAACGCATGAGTCTACAATCAATGATTTTAATAAACAATATAACCTTCTAATAGCCACTTACAACTCGCAGTGATTAGATGTGCTCTGTAGCAGTAAACAATGTTGTGGGTCTGTGTGACAATATACAGACAGGCTGTGTGTCTGCGTGCCGTTGTACAGATACATGGTGTCTGTGAGGCAGTGTACAGACATGTTGTGAGTCTGTGTGTTTATGTATAAATATGCTGTGTGTCTGAGTATTACAGTACGGGCAAGGTGTGTATCTGTATATCACTGCGCAGACGTGCAGTGTTATTGTATGGCAACGTACAGACAGGCTGTATGTCTGTGTGTCCGTGTACAGACAATGACTCACACTGCGCAGTGAGAGGTCTGTACTTGAGCAAGGTGAAGGTGAGGTCAGACTGGATGACCTGCCCTGATTGTACAGAGCAGAGCCACTGAGGGACACCAGCTCTCGTCTGGGCGTCTTCAGCGACAGAAAGGGGTCCACCTGCCACACGACAATTGGCAAACAATTCTAACCACAGGCCTAGAATGACTGGGTTTCTGTTAGAACAATTGGATTGTGAGTAGATAAGTAAATTATGGCCAAGTGATATGCAAATGAGTATGATCACAGTGATAATTATAATTCGTGTGATTCTTGCCCTTGGTAATGTCAAATGATAATGGTTGGAACTGTCACAGTATGTTACCTCTCATCAGCGATGTGTAGATATTTACACAGCATTGACTGGAATGGCCAAAATTATGATCTCCGTGTTTGTGTTTTCTTGTGTGGACAATGATAAATGAAATGGCCAAAGTTATCTGTATTTTGACTTTGTTATTGTTGGCGGTGACGTGCAAACAACAAATGACTGGAACTGTCAGAATTACCTGTATCTTGGTCGTTTTCTTGTTGCTGGCGATGTTCATCTTGGTGCCTACACGCATGGAATACTCCTGTTTGCCGCCATTGGCAACAGAGCCCACCAGGCTGATCTCCTTCTGTGTGTTGGTCAGGGCAGCTGTTGGATAAAGAAGGAGAATATGAAGTGGAAGAACAGAAAGAAAGGACTAAATAAAGCAAATCATGAGGGGATATCATTGATTAAGAACAACCGTAACTGTAAAATACAAACCAAAAGAAAGAAGCAGGAATGTGTCCTCGACTTAAAAAAAAAAAAATTTAAGTTCTTATTTTTGTTACAGCAAATAACGAGAATGATAGAAGGTAGGATCAGATTAGATCAAGAACAGAACAACTCACATTTCAAGCTCCATGGCCGGTCAGTCACACCAGTCAAGGTCAGGTCAATAGTAGCAGATTTCTTTTCCATGGAAACGATGCCAGTCAGAGCCCACGTCATCACTGCCCGGACGCCGAATTTCCACACGAGGTGTGTAGCTTATGCCGTTCTTGGACTCGTCCACTTTCACTTTCGTTGTCAGGGCGTATATATTGACGTCATCCGTGACGAAACTTCCACTGACTCCCATTGATTTTTTCGTGGCACTAATGGCTCCTGTGAATAGTAATATAGATGGGTTAAAACATTGTCAAGAAACATGTCACAATAAAGATTGTTTACATTTGTCAGCCCGTTTATGTGATGAGCATTAAGCATTGTTAGCTTTCCCTTTCTACACACCCATCCTACACTTAAGAATATAAAAACACTGGATGTGATTTTGAATGTTAAATGTATGTATTTATCCCATTTTGGAGAAGAAAAAAACCAGGTTAAGATTAAATCTGCGTTTTCACACTATGCGTAAGAAAAGACACATGTCGAATATCAATGAATTTATCTGCACTTTATTAATGAGAAGAAATTGTAATTATGTTGAACATTATACCTGTATATATACACCTTTCATTAAAAAGTTTTGGGGAGGGATGCTTAACAGTGTATCTTTAACTCTGTACTGTATTATTTGAAAGATCTGTAGTGATTTTGAAATTGGAATCTGTGTGTCTGCAGTAAAAGTGTAAAAAGCAAAAGCTCGTGATATTTGTAGTTGCAAAGTGAAACGACTGCAGGCGGAAATCTAAACAAATCTTAAATAAATGTCAGCGAACCGCCCAGAGAAACGTGGACAAACGAGTCACAAGACAACACACAACGCGTTTCGACCTCTTAGGTCTTCCTCAGGTGAAACAAAGACGGACAAAATAACGAAAATGCACTTAGCTTTGATCGCTTCAGATTGCTTCTGAGTTCAGCGCAAGGAAGGCGTTGAATGAGCTGACATTTAAGATTTGTCATTCAACGCCTTCCTTGCGCTGAACTCAGAAGCAATCTCTGAAGCGATCAGAGCTAAGTGCATTTTCGTTATTTTGTCCGTCTTTTTGTTTCACCTGAGGAAGACCTAAGAGGTCGAAACGCGTTGTGTGTTGTCTTGTGACTCGTTTGTCCACGTTTCTCTGGGCGGTTCGCTGACATTTATTTAAGATTTGTCGTGATATTTGACATTGAAACTGTGTGCTCACCTTTGAATTCTGCCGTTTTCCAAGGCGACGCCGCGCTGATCTCCAGCTGTTTGTCTGCATGGTCGATGACCAGGTCCAAGGCCAGAGCACGGTCCACTTTGGATCCAGGTGTGTTGAACGATAGCTGAGCCATGGTTTTCTTCTTGTTCTGCAAACAATCAAAAAACGAAAACGTTTGTGTTAGTTTTTTCTTCCTTGGAAGACTTGATATTTTGCTTTCAAAATGTAGAACAAATCTTCATGACGTGTATAACATGTTTTCTTGACAAAGCTGCATCATCTGTTACACAAATCAGTCAGTTTTCATGATCACAGGGAGAACGTGCTCTGTACCTACCTCCACTCTCTTGGCCAGCAGTTTGTAGCTGGTGTGAGTGTCCCGCTTGTTGAGGGTGACGCTGAAAGAGGTGGGGCCAGTGAAGGGGAAGTAGGGACCGGAGTCACGGGTGGATGCATTGGGATACTGCAGCTCTCCACACAGCTCCAAACCAGTGATGCGTGCTGCCAGGTCTCCCGTGCACATATTCACGGTCCGGCGGTTGTCGGTGATCATCTTCTGCTTCTTCTCCACCGTGTTGTGCACGATGCTGAACTCAGAACTGAAAGGAAGGTTATAGATGATGAATTAAGACTATAAAGCGATATCATTAACAATACTATGGTATCAATTCCTGTCTAATTTTACATTGCTAATCTATATCAAATTGTATGTCTAAAACGTTTTTCGCCTCCTTTATAATGCAGACTCATATAATGCAGAAACGAAGGCACTAGAACCACAGTGCTCCATTATTATGAACCAGTATGGAGATCAATTAACTTATAGCTGTATTTACCAAATCTGATTTCAGACAGTTCTATCTGTATAATCGTGGATCAACAAAATTATACAAACAGATCCTCACCTGCCATTAGTGGCATTGGACATACACCTCATATTAAACACACTGAGGAGTCACTAATATGGAACAGTTGCATAATACACTCATTCGACGTCAAACAGCTGTAAAAATTGTCTTATCAATCTCAATCAGCTCCATGATTCAGCCTCCCATCTCAGATCAAATATCTCCACAAACTACCCATGAAATATCTGGTATCAAACGGCTTCAAAAATTGTCAATCTGATCTTGAACAGCTGCCTGATCTGTCTACCAAAGATAAAACTACTTCACAAACCACATTTCTTCTCACAACGAGTTGTATAAATCATCCATTTAATGTTAAACAGCTCTATAAATCACCTGACTGTTGTAACAAAGGTATTACGGAAACACTCACCTGATTTCAAACAGCTCCATCTTTTCTTCAGGCACATCCAGCTCCACACTCAACACACGGCCACGGGTCAAGGTCAACACGTGCCTTCAGGGCACTGCTGGAGTGCAGCGTGCCCGACACGTGCAGAGCGGCACGTGACACCCGGGCATCGACTGTCATGTGACCAGAAACTTGAACTGCACCACTGAAAGAAGGCAGAAATTCTATTGTGAAGATTGCTTACTGTTTTCCGTATCCCTATTCATACTTGAGCAATGCCTTTTCTTCATCCTTCTTCAATTACACATTGCCAGTCTATTTTTTTTAATAATCAATAATTTGTTGGCAAACGTTTTGTTTTCACCTTTTTTCCGTTATACTTCACAAAATCAGTTTTTTTTTTCAATCATTCAAGTCTATTATGAAATTGTTCTTCGCACTTGGTAATCAATTTCTTTTTTTCAGTCTCACTTTCATCACTTTTGAATTCTCTGTTTACTCGTGAGTAATGTTGGGGTACTGCAAGATGGTAATTTATTTTTTTTTAACTGACACTAAGACGAATCATTCCAGTAAAGGAATGTAACAACACAAATGTTATTGAATGCAGCCTCACTGATTCTTTAGTTTATTTAACGGTGGTGTTAATGTTACGATAAAAAAATCGAGATGGTTTTACTGACACACCTGATTTTTTTTTTTTGATCTAAGAATAGACATGTAGACAAACTTCACCTCTAGATTCGTTATTCAATGTTATTTCAAACTCTTGCAACACCTTCTCCGAGAAAATTTTAAAGTGATTGAAAGTCACCACTGCATAAATCACACTTTGTGTGTGGACGCTGCTGCTTACTGATAAATAATCCTATTGCAACAGAAAACAAAGCAGAACACCATGTTGTCCATGTCCCACCTGGGTCTGATTTCCCCGTCAATCTGCAGACTACGAGGGGTGGAGGACACCTTGCGCAGGTCCATGGTGCCCGAGGCTCTGAGGTCCACAGTGGCCGATCCCTTCACTGCCAGCGACAGAGGCAGTCCACAGGATGTGGGCACCGTCATCTCCGTGTCGAGAAATTCCTGACACAACCAGCACAGCCAGACTAGTCATTGTGTAAGGGTGGCCTCTCTCTCTCTCTCTCTCTCTCTCTCTCTCTATCACACACACACACACACACACACACACACACACGCACGCACGCACGCACGCACGCACGCACGCACGCACGCACGCACGCACGCACACACACACACACACACACACAGCCCGCTTGCCTATACCATATCAAATAGATGTCTGAGCGCAGGGCTGCTTGCATGTGTTTCCCATCCCAAACCCCTAGTAAATATCCGTTTTAGTAAAATGATGATGTTGAATTGAAAAATGGCAGCTAACTGCACATCACTTCCTCGTCATGATGTAAATGATAGGCATACGATGATCTGTGCTATGAAAGGCAGCTGTCATTATCAAGATCATGCACATGAGCTGGTCCTGACTCTGGGGGGTATTTATCGCTGGCCTTCAAAATACTAGGAAGTAATGGGACTTAGGTGTTATTGTGAAGCATTGGAGATAATAAAGATAATGTTATTTCTCATCATGACGTGTGTTATGGAGATACTAGATTCAGCCAGCGTCTTTCCATAGCGTTATTGATGCAGATAGCTAGGATAAGCTAATGTTTTACCTTGGCAGAGTTTACGCAGATATTTAGGATCAGAAGTATTTTATTGTGGCTTGATTGAGGGAGATATTAGGGACTGGTCAATCTTTCACCGCTGCACGAGAAAAAGCAACGCTTTACTTTAAATCAGCCATGGAGATCTTGATAACTGGGCAATGCTTGACATCCAGTCAGTTCTGTAAATGTTAAGCACAAATCACTATGTTTGAGAGAAATCCACATACGTGTCGATGCCATGTCATAAATTACGGACTCACAGATCACTCCCTTACCGTGCTGTGAGTCATGGAGACATCGTGCTTCTTGCTCAGCTTCATGAGGAAGTCCAGCATGTTGAAGGAGGTGGCCGAGGTGAAGGAGTCCATGCCCTGGAAGCGCTGGAAGGACATCTCATTGCCCAACATCCTGAGGTACAGTGACCCCTTCAGTTCATCCAGCTGACTGTCACCCTGCAAGTGCACACATCATGGGTGAAGAAGCTGGTCATGAGGAAATGGTCTGTTAGGTGTGTTCAGAATGAAGTGTACAGATCATTGGTTAAATGACTGTCCAAAGTGTCCCGTGTAATCAGTGTGTTATGCCAGATCGGTCTTATTAGCCAGTTCTCATAGTTCCGCGTTGTGTTTTGTCTATTGGGGCCTGTGCTAATGCTTTCAATGTACTCTTTTTGTACTAACTCTGCTCTCTCTGTCTATTAGGGTATGTTGTCTGTTCTACTATGTCATAGATAAAAGACCACAGGATACAGTTGAATGGATGTTCCATGCGTTTATTCCCTTGTCACTTTCCGGTGCCAAGACCAGACATGGCGTTTCTTGACAACTTTTCGAATTGTTGCTTTGATCCTTTCCTTTTGAGCAGAATAAATGTATGTCATGGCTTTGTTGCGAAGTTGTCTTTCACACTTGGTATTTTCTGTAATCACTAAAAGTGAACAATAAAACAAAACATCTCTCTCTCTCTCTCTCTCTCTCTCTCTCTCTCTCTCTCTCTCTCCCCCCCCCCCCCCCCCCCCCCCCCCCCCCACCTCTCTGTCAACTCCTAGCGGGTCATTGTGGCATCACGCTGGCGAACCGTTCACCAAGTCTCTCGGTTAAATGACAATGCCTGGGTCTCTGCAACTGTTTTCCCTGTCCATTTGACAATGTTGTCAGCTCATCGGTGTTTTTGGTCTCTTCATTCACATGGCCAGACTGATGTCAGTAGATTTTTTTTATGATCATAATGTGTACTACCTGATAGTTTGACGCATTTGTATATTGGTGGTGTGTGATCAGTATACCTGATTTATTGGATTTTGTAGTTTCCTGTTGCTGCAATTTCTATCACTGCTTATGCTATTACTAATACCACCGCTATCACAACTATACCCACTGTTGTGCTATTTTTGTGGTGCTGCTGTCACCACCACCACAACTGTAGCTGCTTCTTTAACACAGCTGCTGGCACTGCTTCTGCGGCTACTTCTGCTGCTGCTACTACTCCTGTTCAGGTTGCTATTGCTGACCTTGCTGCTATTGCTACTACTGCCATTACTACACTCACCGCTATTACTGCTACATCTACTACTACTTCTACTACGAACACCACAGCCACTAACAACAAAAGCAACAATAATAGTGATGACATCTGCAATGCTTCCTGTTGTGCAAGAGGTCATGTTTATAGCTAACTGGTTAACAAATACATTCTTGTGGTATTTCATTATCATCAAAACACGCAAATGATACATGAAACATGCAAACCATTGACAGTCATTTCCTTTAAGACTCCAGCACATTTGAGAACAAACAGGATATTCTAGTTATACCCCAAGAGATCTTCAACCGATAAAGTGCAGTCTGTCACACCTTCTGACCCTTGCCGGACTGTCCGAAATAGCCGTAAGGTCCCAGCATGGTCTCCAGAAGGTACTCCAGACCCTCCAGCCTCAGGCCAAAGTCCAACAGATTCAGGGAACGTCCGAAGAGATCCACAGTCAGATTGGCAGACAGGGAGCGGGGGAGAGGGGAGGAGGAGGACCACACCAGGTTGCTCTCTGCAGAACCTCCACTGTTCAGTCGTTTGAGGAAAGCGGAGCCCTCGTAGTTCCTGGAGAACTGAAGACGTCCCAGGTCGAACTTGGCGGGCAGCTGGACGTTCTTCAGCAGCTCTCTCACGGCCTGTTATGGGGACTGGACGTTCCCTGCAGGTTGCTCAGGTGACTCCACACAAAGGATCCCACCTGTACATAGCACCACTTAGATTGTTCAGGTGACTCCACATAATTGATACAACCTGTACATAGCCTCCATTGTTCAGGTTTGCACAAAGGATCACCACTGAGATTGTTCAGGTGACCACAAAAAAGGATCTTACCTGTAATTGCATCATGTATGTCGTCCAGATTACTTCAAACAAACGATCCCATGAAACCATAGCACTTTTCAGTTGCTCAGATGACTTCACATATAGGATTTCACATGACTATATATCATGTAGGTTATTCAGGTGAGTTAACACAAAGAGTTCCACCCGCACATAGCATTATTCTGGTTGCTCAGACGACTCCACACAATGGATGCTAGCTGTATATCGCATCATGTAGGTTGTTCAGGTGACTTATGCAAAGATTTCTGCATGTACATTGCATTATTGCATTATTGCAAATTGTTGATATAATTCCATACCAAGAGTTCCATTCGTACATAGAATTATTTAGTTATTTAGGTAAGTCCTCAAAAGAAGAATCTCACCTGTATGCAGCATCACTTAGTTGTTCAAATGACCACACAAATGCCATTTTGCTGTGTGACTGGTTATGATCTGAATACATTGTAGTGTTAACGTTTGAAAACAATTCCGCTCATTAAACCGCCGGAAACTACTATCAGAACTCGTTTATGATGCAGGAAGAGAATGCATAAAACATGTCCAGCTCTATTTAATTAAAAAAAAGAGAAAACAAGCACAGTTCTCACCTGCTGATCCGTTTCTGATTCCAGGAGAAGCTGTATCCGCTTCAAGGTGACGTCATCAGGACACGTCATCACGGCCAGGTACGCGGCAATACGTAATTCGGAATCCTCTTGGTTGTCCTCCATAACAGAGGTCATGGTACTGCGCTGTAACCCAGATCCTCATTGATATTCACCAATCCAACACCATAGCACAGAGCTCCGTATAACACCTCCGTGATTCACTGACAGACAACATAACATCATGATATCAAACTCTAACTTAAACTATCTGTGGTATTCTCAGAATCAACATTATAACATAAACCTGTGACAGACAGTGTAGACTGTGTAATATACAGAGATACAACATCATAACATCAAATTGCACTGCAAACTGAATCTCTGTACCGAATGAAATGCGACATGGTGACATAAAGTTACAGTATAAGATCTTTGTGATATGTTGAAACACAAAGTGGCATTATTATGCTGTAATACATCTTCTCTGTTAGACACAAAGACACAACATCTAAATCGTTTGCTATAACCTGGATTTATGACAAACTGAGATTTCTCAAACCAATAAGCTGTACAACAGATGATGTGTGTCACAGTGAGTTCATGTGAACTGCCAAAACATGTTCAGTACTTTACACCACAACATTTCCCTTGAGTTCACGGGCTGTTCACCCTCTGACAACTACACTTTCCTTGAGTTCAGATGCACTGTTCACCTTCCCACCACTATATGTCTCCTATGTTCACATGCACCGTGTTCCGACCATGCTCTTCCACTGAGTTCACATGCACTATTCCCCTTCTCGCCAGTATGCTTTTCCTGAGTTCATATGTACTGATCACCTTCTTATCGCTACACTTCCCTTGAGTTCACATCGCTGTTCACTTTTCATCACTACGTTTTTCCAGAGTTTATATGCATTGCTTACCTTCCCAATGCCCAAGACTGACAAAAGAACTTATCTATGAATGAAACAAATCATCACAGTCGCTTCAATAGATAGACTGCTAGCCAGCACGCCAGACAGCCAGCCAGCCAGACAGACAGCCAGCCAGACACTCAGCCAGACGGGTGAAGGACTCACGTCAGCATCACAGGGCAGACGTCTGAAGGCCTGGGCAGCAGACACACGGACCTCCATGGGATTCCTGGTCCTCTTCACACACTGGTTCACCACAGAGACCACGCTGCTCACGTGACCCGCATTGCCGATGGTTCGCAGTCCCATAAGCACCTGCAACCGTCACACGCTGCTTATGTTATAATCATCGTCATCACAATTGTTACTACCTTTACACCCCAAGGACGCACAGAAATTAACTTTGCCAAAACGTAGTATGTCTTTTCATTCTCCGCCTGTTAGTCATTTAAAGGGCTGAGAAAGGTGAAGAGAGAAGTGTAAACAGAAGGTGGTGTAGGGAAAGGGGAGAGACGGGAAGGTAGCAGAAGATTTGCAGAGTAGATGAGAGGAGAGAGAAGAGGGTGGGAAGGGAGGAGAATAACAGTACATTTGATTTTTACCCCATTAGTATGGTAAGACTTTAATGGAAAGTACTTTGCTGATTCATTTCTTTCTTTTCTTTTCTTTTCTTTTCTTTTTTTTTTTTATAGATAACTGCACTACGTGTTCCATGAGTGCTGACTAGGACGTCAAAAAAAAAAAAAAGATCACTGTACACGAATGGCTAGTTTATGGTAGAATTTTTTTTCATCCTGGATCACCCTTTTCTTCCTATTTTTTTCTCTTTTTTTTCCCTTTTTAACAGAATACGTTTTGTCTATTAGGGTATCTCTAGCGATTTAAGATTTATTTTTCAAGACACGGTTGATTATTATTAACTTATTAATAACCTAGACCAAAACACGCTTCCTCAATGCAGATCTTTAGCCCATAAAAGCTGGGGATTTTTTTTCTTAATTACTTCGGAAACCATAATTTCAAGCATGATCGGGAGAGAGTGACATAGTGAAAATCAGTGATTCTCTACATTTACTTTGGGAATTTTGAATTATAGTCAATCCTCTGACAACACACTCACCTCTGTGAGCGCGGTCAGAATGGAATCTTTGGCCATACAAACCAATCAGAGGCGGGTTTTTTTTTTGGCGCAACTGTGAAGATTCCGCAGCACCAAGGACAACATCAAACATTGATTGTGAATACGTCTGGTATATAGCAAGTGACACTGAAAAACTGACCTGGTCCAGATTCTTCTTGTTGACGTAGTAGCAGGAGCTGCCGACGACGTCTTCAAATGAACGTCATAATACTCTGCACGGAGGGCTCCATGCTGCATTGAGGTCGGCGTTGACAGAAGTTGTTGACCATGGTGGACACTGGCAGCATGGCCTTTTCTCTCAGTGTAGGTGACGTCAGCAGTGACTTCACCCTGCTCCAGCATGACAGAGCTGGGCTCCTGGATCAGGGCCAGGGATGTCATCCACATGTCAGCTTCAATGCCAGTGACGTCATTGTTCATCAACATCTGCGTCATCATGGTGACGGTGGCTTCGGTGCCCGCCATGGGCAGTGCATCCACAAAGAACTTCCTGTTGGCAGAGCAATGTTTAAGTTTGGATGAAATCTGCTAATCATTATATCGATCATGACGCTTGATGAAATCTACTGATTAAAGTATCGATCATGACACTTGAAAAAAAAAAAAAACACCGATTAATGCATCAGTCTTGGTACTTGACATTCCAGCAAATTTGAGCACATATCAAGAGGATCGATAATTGTGAACTAATACTCAGTAAAGAAGCTTGATGGAATTCGTTCATTGATACATCAATCAAATAATGGATAAAATTCTTTGATTAGTGCATTAATTAAAAGGCTCGATGACATTCATTGATTAGTGCATCCATCGTGAAGCGTTGAAATTAATGGCTACATGATCACATTGTCAGACATGCTGAAATGAACAGATCAATGCAGTAATTACACTTGTTAAAATCCACTGACTTCAAAATTGGTCATAAAACTTGATTCAGCTCACCGAGTAATACACTAATTG
>JADBJO010004377.1:0-12500 GCA_016801955.1 Conus betulinus | reverse complement strand
TTTAAATTATCAGAAAAAAAGTTTTGCTCTATGCTCTAAAATCGATTGAATTTTAGATGACTCTATGCACACGCGCGCGCTCGCTTGTGTTCCTGTGTGTATGTATGTATGCATGTCTGTATGTAAGTATGTGTGTGTGTATGTATGTATGTATGTATGTATGTATGTATGCATGCATGTATGCAGGTAGGTAGGTATCCATCCATGCAATTTATCTACCCATCTGTCTAGCTGTATGTATGAATGCATGTAGATGTATACAAACAGACAGAATATCTGAACAACGCCAAATTTCATTCAGATCGTGAATAGAATCGCTAAATAACAAAACGTGACATATATCTGATTTATGGTTAAAGGAAGACTGCTTTTAGGTTTTAAATACCATTTGTAGATGTAATGGTTACATTTGTCCGATTTAATGACTGTAAATGTAATACGAGATGTCCAACTTACCGATACATTTTGTAGCGCATTGTGAACCGTTATCATCCCAAATAGAACTGACTGGGCCTGAAAATGGAGGAAAAGACATTAATGAGCTATCTATTATAAAAGACATTTTTTTTTAGCTGTCTGTAATATAAAGACATTAATACAATTCTGTCAAAAAGGTCAGTCATAATCCATCTTAATGAAAGACAGCTATAAAATATTCTTAGTAAAAGGCAGTGATAGATAATCTTAATAAGAGGCAATCGTAAGTTATCTTAATAGGATTTAATAACAAAGTTTCTTGTGAAAAAAGTAGTAAGTCAAATGCTAATGTTCTTTGCAAAATATATCAAGTGTTGTTCATATTTTGATAAGATACAATCGTAAATCCGTCATGGAAAAAGACAACCATAAGTTCTTTAATTACTTACAATGAAAAGCAAACTGACAGAGACAGACCATCCATCGACTAGATGCAGAACAATAAGACACTGATCAACTGCAGTGTGCTACACATGACAAAGATATTAGCTGATATAAACAACACTGCAACGAAAGCAACGTCCTCCTGAAACGGTTCTGAAAACTACAGCATCCTCTAAAAACAACACTAAGAGCTAAGCACGTGGCTTTGCGAACTTTAGAAGACCAAGCTGGTCGAGGCAAGTGTCATTCACCGCGAAATACAGACAAAACAGGACCTCAACTGTACGGTGCTATTGACCAAACTAAGGAGTCCGGTGGACTAAACTGTTAGCCAACATCAACCATTCTTAATAATGAATATTTTCAAGCCAACATCAACCATTCTTAATAATGAATATTTTCAACCCATTCTTGTCAAAATAAAACCTTGTATGAAGGATGGACACAAAGTGGAGCAATCACAATTGCAATCACCTTAAAAGAAAACGGGTTATTTACAAACGAACAACTGCCTTACCTTCATAGGCTTAAAATGTTTCAAGTTTGTTCGTTTGTTGTTTGTTTGTTTTTTTACTTTTTTGAGCAGTGGCAAAGTTGGTCTTGAAGTATGTTTTAATATGGACTATTAATGCTGGGCTTCCGAAGTCCTGTGTTACTTTCAAATACATTGATCCTAGGGATAACACACATTTATGCAGAAACACATACATGTTAAGTTAAACACCGAGCCAAGTTAAAAAGCAGACATATTTCAATTTTCATCGAGAATTCATGAGTGTTGAAAGACAGTCAACATGCTCATGTTTTATCCTTCAATCAAAACTCATAACAAACCTGAAAAGCCAACCAAAGTCATGTTTTATCCTTTATGTAGAACTCATGAAGAAAAATCTGAAAAAAGGCAGCCAGAGTCATGTTTCTTTTTCCATAAAGAGAACTCAAAAGACACTTGACATGTCCACTCAAGTCACACAACAAGCTATCCTGTCCACGAAAACCTCACCAGTCTTGTCGAGGCCCACAATGACTCACAGAACACCTGAAAGAACACAGACACCTAGCAGCCAGCTCTGTGACAGACTACTATCCTCCAGCAGAACTCACCTGACCTGGCGGGGGGCCAGGAGTGCCAGGAAGGTGACCACAACGGGGAGTCCCCTCATGTTGCTGGTCACAGGAAGAACGGTGCAGGGTATGTCCTCTCCACGGCACCCAGCCTCTTTTATACCCAGGCCCCTGGCCGACTTGCTGCGATCCACAACTTGGGAGGAAAGTCCACCTCTCCAGCAGCTGATATCGCTGACGTTACGGTCAGAGAGCAACTTCATCGACTGAGGCCCGATATATGACCTGACCTACTCTTCTCTTTGTATATACGTATCAACTGCTAGACATCGCCAGTCGTTATCATTCTAGATAAGTACCCTGCACACTGTGGTTGAGGAAACCAGGCTGTGTTTACATGCCTTCTGCTCTATAGTCCACAGTTCGTTTTTTTTTTCACGCATCTCTTTCTGCTCCCGTACAGTTTGGTTTTTATCGACTGGCATTCAATAATTCTTCTCTTGGAACTATGGAGCAGGAATGTGCATAATTATTGTTTTATTTTCCCTTTAGACTTTGTTTCATATTAATCTGTATCTTTTTCTATCACATTTTCCATGCCCCCCATCCCCACCTCCCACCCCCCCCCTCGCCGTCCGATTTTCTCCACAATTGACATTAATAGCAAGCTGCTTATTCCGGCCAGCCAATACACAGCACAGTCTCTCTTTTTATCTCTATCTCTCTGTCTCTGTCTCTGACTCTCTCTCTCTCTCTCTCTCTCTCTCTCTCTGTCTCTCTCTGTCTCTCTCTCTCTCTCTCTGCCTGTCTGTCTGTCTGTCTGTCTGTCTGTGTATATGCATAAATATTATATGTCTGTCTATCGATAGAGAGACAAACAGATAGACAGACAGACACACAGACAGACAGGCAAACAGACAGACACAGGAGAGATGTTGTCAGATAGAAATGTCTAAAAAGAAATCCATGCTGTTCAAAATACTGTGTTTACGCAAAAATGTGTATCTGTAATCCATACCATATCCATAGGAGAAAAAGCACATTTATGTAATATTACCACCATTGAAAAAAATGTGTTTCTGCAGTCCAGATTGTATTCTAAGAAAACTATATTTCCGTAATGCAAACTGTATTCAAACAAGACAGCATTGAGATAACACTATACTGCCCTAATGCACGCTGTATTCAGACAATGCTACCATTGCCTTATCCATATTTTATTCAAACAATGCTACATTTCTCCAATCTACATTGTATTCAAACAACACAACATCTGTGTGATTCATACTGTATTCAGACCACACTACATTTTGTCATTCACACTACATTCAGACAATACTTCATTTCTGTTTTTTTTTTCCAGTGCATTCAGATAATATCACAATTGTTTAATCCATACTGTATCTAGATATTTTTGTACGGTATTCAGACAATACTACTCTTCTGTCTTCCCTACTGTGTTAAGGAAATACAACACTCGTTTAATTCATACTGTAAATAGACATTACTGCAATACATACTGTAGTTACACAATACCACATTTCGGTCATCTCCATACTGTAAGTAAACATTACTGTAATGATACTGTATTTGCACAATACCACATTTCTGTCTTGTATTCAGACAATGCAAAATATGTTTCATCCATTCTGTGTTCAGGCATTTCTGCAGTCCTTGCTCTTTTCAGACAGCACGACATCTGTGTGCTCCACACCGTATGCAAACAACACTGCTTTCCCGTCATCCACACTTTTTGTCCAGACACCACATTGCTAAAATCCATGCTGTATTCAGATATTTCTGTCATTCAAACTGTATCCAGAAAATATTAGATTTGTGTGACCCACCCTGTATTCTTACATTACCACACATTTGTATCCTTTCTTTATTTTAAGCTTCGTTTTTGTAATCCCAGTCTTCATTGCAAAAAAAATAATAATAACAACACTCCTATGGTCTTAATAACTATAAATAATGATTTGATAACAACAGGAATAACAGCAATAATCCCAACTGAAAACAACAACGACAACTCTTTGTTAGTCGGTTATCGTTAGTGATACTTTGGACCTCTGCAGAGAAGGCAGAGAGTGGTGCATGGTTAACCCGTTCCACGTGTTGCTTCTGGGTGGACTCTGTCCCAGACATTGATAAAACTGTCACAGTCATACATATCAAGATCAAGCAGACAGACAACTGTCTGAGGTGCGCCTCGGGTCGCACGCTGATCTGTGTTAGTTCTCCGTGTACTGATCAGCCAGTTCAGTGCAGGGAGTGCAGATGACTCAGGTTTGATAATAGACTTCTCCTTTCTGGGTGCAGGGACAGGTCATTTCGTCCTGGAACAGGGGACGTTATCGAGGCTGGTGTGCTAGATTCTTCTGGTGTAGTCTGCTGCCAGATAGAAGTACAGTCATAAAAAGTTGATGAGATTGGAGAGAAGGAAGAGATGGAGGAGAGTGGACAGGGAGATGGGCAGAGGGTCGCAGTAGACTTAATTCAATTGAGTGAACAGTTAATAAGTATGATGGTGGAGGAGGGGGGGGGGGGGGGGGGGGGGGGGGGGGTAGAGAGGAGATAGAAGATGAAGAGGGAGCGGAGGTACAGTTGATGACTTGTTTCGCCGACGAAGTTTTATTTTTGTATATGTTTTTGATTTTAGTCATTTGATTTAAAATTTTTGATTCCCACTTGTAAACAAGTATTTGTGGAAACATGCAGTTTCAGTTACCCATGTGTGTGTGTGTGTGTGTGTGTGTGTGTGTGTGTGTGTGTGTGTGTGTGTGTGTGTGTGTGTGTGCATTTAATTGTGCTTGTGTGCATGCGTACGTGCGGTTGTGCATTTGTAGTGACCTTCAACACATGCATTTTCTCCGCAAGAATATGCATTAGAGGCATGAACATTGTGAAAATCATCATTTTTTTAACCGTCGTTCTCTGCAGGAACATATCAACCGATAGTAATGGCTGTAAATCTGTGATTCACATTTTCATCAATGTTTCCATGTCAGACAATGAACGTTTTTTTTTTTTTTTTTTCTGAAAACGGTGTTCACCTAACTTACTGCTGTATACATTGATGAAACGTATTTACGACATATCATGTGCCAATAACGTAACTGAAAATGCAGTTATATTCCATCATGAATGGAATTTTATTTATGCCGGGCAGAGGTGGATATATAATAAAACCGTGCTAACATGAAATCCAACCACAAATACAATTTGAAAAAAAAAATCAGCTTAACAAAATTATGTGAGTGTATAACTTGTAGTGAATAAAGCAAATAAATTTGTGTAAGACATTTGTTTCTGTCCGTCTTTGTCTTTGTCTTTTGATCTCCCTTGCATCCTTGGGTGGATCCTCAAGCGTAGGTTCAAAGATTGTCCCCTACACTTTATACTACTGTTTGCATAATGTCTTTAGTTTTTTTCAGCAACTTTTTTCCTTCCCACACTTTCATTTTGTTTCATTTACTACTCTTCGCCGGCTGTTTTGGAGGTGCTGTAGGATTTCTTTTTAACCCTTGGTGGTGAGAACACCACAGTATTATGGACTGTGGTGTGTCTCTATTTAACGCCAGGAGAACAGAAATAATCAGCTGTGTTTTTCTGACGAGACTGATCCTTCAAACAAGAAGTCTAGGAGAAGTCTAGGACAAGACGGACAAGTCTTGCAGAAGACGATACAAACATATTTGTTTTCAAAAGGAACTACTATAGTTGTTTCATGCAGCAAGTGTAGGGTTTCCAATTTAAAATATGTTTTCATTATTTTACGCCACCCTCCGGCGCGCCCGCCCCCCCCCCCCCCCCCCCCCTCGCTAACACTTGAACTCAATTCTGTGCCGAAATGTTGTTTGTATTCGCTTGTTCTCTCTCTCCTTTTCCCTTCTCCATTATTATTCTCTTGTATTTGTCTCGCTTAATTCAAGTCAAGATGGCTATGCCAGTCTTGAATAAAAATAACCCGGAGTTAGAGTTTCTAATGTGAACAAGAGTTATCTTGCCTGTTTAGTGTGTGAGCAAGATTTATGAAAGCAAAAATTACCCCACTTGTTTATTGTTCAATCTCATTCATCTTCAGTTTAGATAGATATTACTGTGTGTGACTAAACAAAAACGAGGGGAAAAAAAGAAATATACACACGTAAACAGGGAGTATACGCAATTTTAAAAAAAAAGCCAGAGCAACATAACAGAGTGGATAGATATGCGAGTAAAGAATAGATTGATCAAGAAAAGGGAGATAACGAAGAAAGGGGGGCAAGGGCAGATGGCTATAACATAAATGTAAATAATAAGTAGTGTGGTTGTTTGATCAGTGGAGAGTACTGTTCGCTGGTGTTGTGGGATTACGTAGGCGCCTGTACTTTTCGATGTTGAAGATAAGTGGGCTGGTCGCTAGTCTGGCAGTATGATTGGATTCCTACATGATACACTCAAAGGTGTCACTCTGTGATTGCCAAAGTTCCAGGATCTTGACGTGTTCGATGTTGTATCGGGGATGGTTGAAGTGCAGAGTGCTCAGAGACCCATGACAGGACCAAAACAAGGACATCACCAGGAGCTGACGTTGGTGGTGACTACAACCTTGTCACGATGTACAAAAAAGTGCAGTTGAAGATCAAGAAGAGAATGAAAAACAGCCCTTTCAAATTCAGCCTTGGCCCACTGACAGATCTTCTTGCACACACTGACAGATCCTAACACCACTGACCAATTTTAAACGGCCAAATGAAGGTACCTCACCCCACTACAACTGCTGGAGCAAAAGCTCGATGCTTTCACAGGTAATGTCAACAAGTGGTCACTGAAACGGCAAAGAAGGCCTAAGAATACGCCAATTGATATCGAAATCACAGAACACAAGCAAAATCTGGAGAGGTGTGACACTGGAAGGAGCTTAAAACCGCCAAGGAAGACCAAGAAAAACAGCGCGATGAAATACAGCTTCAGTTAAGAAGTGGAAGAAGAAGAAGAAAAAAAGAATATGATGATGATGATGGAAAAGAAGAAGAAGAAAAAGAAGAGAAAGAAGAAGAAACAAAAACAACAATAAGAATAACGCAAAGGAGAGCTGGATCGAACAACAGTGTGACGACACTGAGAAAGACAACAGCTGCTCATAACCAGAGACACACGAAATGTTCAATACTACCAGAGACACACCAAGTGTTCGACACAATCCGGAATACACCAACTGTTCAACACTACCAAAAAGACACACGGAAATGTTCAATACCGTCATAGACAGACTACTAATGCTGCTAAAACTTCTAGAGACTCTCCTAGTGTTAACATTATCAGAGACACAAAATGTTTAAAACGGACAGACCCATCCAAGTATCCGCACTAACGGAGAAACACGTAACTGTCAACATTATCAGAGATACACCCAATGTTTAACACGAGCAGAGACACACCATGTATTCAGTACTAACAAGGACACACAAAAGTCCCACACAACTACAGACACATCCAGTGTTCAACACTAACAGAGACACACCAAGTGCGAAGATCAATAAAAAGGACACTACCTTTTAACACAAGAGAGACACACCAGCGGTTACATTAACAATAACATCGATTTTTAAATACTGACGAATTTACACAGTTAACACTTTCAAATACACACCAACTGTAACATTAACACAGATGAATTTAATACTAACAGACAATCCAGTCGTAAAACAGTAAAAGAAATACACCTACTGTCGATCACTAACAGAGAAACGCTATTTCTTTATATATATTAAAAAAAAAAAAAAAAGGTTTACTCACCGAAACTGAGAAAATAATAATGCGAGTTTTAAAAAACCATGGGAAAAAACTGCCTAATTGTCAAAGCAGGGCAGGAATTTATTTCTCCTGTGAAACTGATATCATTACTCTATAATGATAGACCCCAAAATGCGGAAGAAATCGTGGGAGGATCCAGGGATTGAAAGGAGGGGGGTGTTAAGAGCAGGGGACAGATCATGAGAAAATTAATCAAAATAATGTATGAAGGAAACCCAGAGAGAGAGAGAGAGAGAGAGAGAGAGAGAGAGAGAGAGAGAGAGAGAGAGAGAGAGAGAGTGTACGCCAATCTGCAAGAAAGACAATGTCTTAGAGTTAACGTTCAGCAAAGTGACCGCACCGTTTTCACAAGACAGGTAACCCTATCTGTGACGAAGGAACATGCATTATCTTCCTCTGATTTTTTTCTAACAGATTTTTTTCTCTTTTTTTCTTCCTCCCCCCCCCCCCCCCCCCCCCCCCCCCCTTCATCAGTCAGCTTAACGGTTCATTCAGAGAGAGAGAGAGAGAGAGAGAGAGAAATGCTGAAACACGAATGTGAGATGGAGAGCTTATAATGCTGACCTTGTGTTACAAACTGTTTCTGCTTTACTCCTCCTTATCATCGATCAATTCACATCTACTTGTCTTGGGTTTTCATCAGGAAAAATGTCAAAGTTTGCTGGGAATGCAAATGTTATGATCAGGAGAGATCATTGTTACAAATACCATAAAAGGCATGAAGCAGCCCCCCCCCCCCCCCCCCCCCCCCCCCCCCCCCCCAGGATAGGATTCGGTTAGATGAGGGTTAGGTTCGGGTCACGTTAGGGTTAGGGCTAGAGTTTGCTTTCAGCATCTGCGCAGAAAATAGAATTTCATACAACGTTATTTTTTGATCCAAAAACGTTTGACTTTTTCAGTCTTGATGTAACGATTGTTAATCAAATGAAGCATGCACAAACTAATAATCTTGAAAAAAAAGGGAACTCAACTTCCAACGGAAAGACAGGCGTTCTCTTAATATTAGATCGTGCAATAGTTTAATCTTTTTTTTTTTTTTTTTTTTTTTTTTGGCGATTTCATGGGAGACAACTTCAACATTACACTTCACTACATGGTCTTTTATGGATAGTTTCCCTTGCATTATACACCCTATTCATTCAACAGGGTAAGCCCATGTGCGGTTAATGCAATGGGATCAGAAATAAGAAATTTGCTCTCTTTGAACGCGTTTTTTCTTTGCGTTCTTAATTCAGTGTGAATTTGTCGCTAAAGAAAAAAGACCTTCTGCCTTTTTTGTCACGAAGTGCCTCTGTTTTGCACGCGAGAGACACGCCCTTACCTATTAAAGAACGCGTCTGCGCTTGTGTTGTAATTCCTGTAAAGGAGGAGAAAGGAGGGTGGAGGGATGGGGGGTGAAGAGAGGTCCCTCTTCCAATCTTTATTTAAAGCAGAGGGAGGGGAGGGAAGGAGGGGTGCTTCTTTGTGAAGAAAATCCGCCTCACCCTCCGGAACAGTTCAATGAAAAGGGGAGTGAAGGGGCGGCGGTTGTGACAAAGTGGGTGTGGAGTTCCTTCCCTAGTGGGCTGGAGTGGGGCCCCGGACTCATATCTCTTCCCCCCCCCCCCCCCCCCCCCCCCCCCCCCCTACCCTCCCCCTCCCCCCTCCCCCCTCCTCACTCCTCACGTTTGGCTTTGAGAATATTTGTAGTCGTGGACAAGAAGAAAGAAAAAGAACCCCCCCCCCCCCCCCCCCCACACACACACACACACACACACCCGCACTCACCCCCACGCCACCCCCACCCCAGTTCTCAGGTCTGGCTTTGAGAACATTTGTAGTCATGGACAAGAAGAAAGAAAAAGAACCCTTCCCCCCCTCACACACACACACACACACACACACACACACACACACACACACACTCACACACACACTCACCCCCACGCCACCCCCACCCCAAATTCTCAGGTCTGGCTTTGAGAACATTTGTAGTCATGGACAAGAAGAAAGAAAAAAGGCGCGGGTGGGACAGAGAAGTGCTGTCAAATTAACCAGCTGGGAGCAATCCTGCACCACCCTTTGGAAGCCTGCGCTGTGTTCACATAGGGTGCAGGCACGCACAGGGCGTTCCATAGACGTTTCCAAGGGCATTCCAAGACGTCAAGGGACATAATTGCTCCGTGGCAGATGCCATTGTATAATGACTACTGAATGTGCCAAGACAGAACCTCCACGACAACTTTCTCATGGGTATACCAGCCCATATCTCATGACTGCAGAGCCCACCGACGAAAAATCGTCAGGCAACTGCTGTGTGTTGTCACGGACAAGACACACAGTGAGTGAACCCAGGGAAGACAAAGGCAGTTGGGAGCTGTGAGGAAAAGGTTTTTGTCTTATGTCGTGTGGTTAGTTTGCCGCCTGATTTGGGAATCTGCATGATGCTTAGTATAGGGGATAGCAAACGATCCGTCTTAAGCATTTCTTCTCGAATCCCCGTCCGTCCCCTTCTCCCACTCCTGGCTCTTTTCTTCCTTCCCTTCTCTCTTTCTTTGTTTCTTCTCTCTCTTTGTTGATTGTTGTTGCTCCAGTTCTGCCTTCAGGTCTAGTGTTTGCATTCATACCGATGGGTGGCTATCACCAGTTACTCGTCATGCTTTCTCCTAATCAGGAAGCTGATAGATTAGTCTGGTGTGTTTACGCAAGTGAGAGCCAGCCTCTCTCTCTCTCTCTCTCTCTCTCTCTCTCTCTCTCTCTGTGAGTGAGTGTGTGTGTGTGTGTGTGTGTGTGTGTGTGTGTGTGTGTGTGTGTGTGTGTGTGTGTGTGCGTGCATGCGTGTGTGAATGCGTGCCTGCGTGCCTGCGTGCCTGCGTATGTGCGTATATGTGTACGTGTCTGTCTGTCTGTGTATGTGTGTGTGTGTGTGTCTGTGTGTGCGTGAGCGCGCACACGCGCGGCTGAAGGGGTAAGGAGCCATTAGTATGCTGGTGTGTGTTCTTCTGTGTGTGTGGTGGGTGGAGGGCGGCGGGGGATGCTCGACTGCTTGCTTGCGCGCTCATATGTATGTTTTGGGTGAATGCGCGCTGACGTCAGTGTGCGTGTGTGTGTGTGTGTGTGTGTGTGTGTGTGTGTGTGTGTGTGTGTGTGTGTGTGTGTGTGTGTGTGTGTGCTTGCTGTTGAAGAAGTGAGCTTGTGTTCGTTATCAATATGGGTAGATTAAGAGAAGAGCATGTGTAATTTTACATGAGATATGAAAGAGTACCTTCACTGGTTCGATGATGCAAATTTCCTTTTTTTTTTTTTTTTGATTGTTTTCTTTTTGTGTTCATTTGGTTTTGATAACCTTTTTCAACACGAATACAACTCGCTGAACCTTGAACCCCTCCCCCTTCTTTTTTTTTTTTTTTTTTTTTTTTTTTAGTAATAACATACAAAAGAGTTAACTGTCATTGTTCCATCGTTAATATATACTAGTAACAGCGGTAATAACAGCAGTGGACATTCACTGACATGCCACAGAGGTTGTTTTCAGACAGTCTGGCAAAAACCAGAGTGCGAGGCCGCGCGCATGTGCTTTGGTATATAATGGGTGCCAGTGTGCGTGCAAAGCTGTATGTGGGCGTTTCTGAATTTACTCATGGACACAGTTTTCTGTTTTGGTGTTTCTTTTTTTTTTTACAATGCATTTAACTAGTAGAAAAAGTTAGGATTTTCTTGAAAAGAAAAAACAAAAAGAAAGATGTGATGACAAGACATGTAGGTAAGTGGTGCATGAAAAGGATATACGTATTTTTTTTTTCTCAGTGGTCACGACAGAATCAGTCCTTTCCATTTATCGTTGGTGTTCGTTGTTGTTGGTGTTGTTGTTATTGTTGTGTTGAAATTATTGTTGTTGTTGAACAAACTGTAGTATTACTGTTGGAAGTGGTGGGGTTCCCCGGCAGTTTATTACTACTGATCTGGAACATTTCTGCTGCGAATCTAAGCAGAATTGTGCTTGAGAAATTTCAAAGTATGTGTACAGATGAGTGTTTTGAGGAGGAAAGGGGTAGATTGAAAGTATGGTATTTTTTAATGTGGATGTTTCAAAGCAGTTGTATTCAAGGTTTTGTTTGGAGCAAGCACAATGTGCGTTTGTTAAGGGCAATGAGGACAAAGCTGCAGGTTTGCTGCATCCATTGAAAAAGCAAGGACAGAGAAGAAACTAGCTATGCCTTTATCTCTCTCTCTCTCTCTCTCTCTCTCTCTCCTCTCTCTCCTCTCTCTCTCTCTCTCTCTCTCTCTCTCTCTCCATAGAATACATAACCGAAAGGTTTGTTTTCTTTTGTGTGTGTTTTTTTTCCCCTTTGTCTTTTATGTCGTTGTGTTTGTTTTTCATTGTTCCTCTGTAATATCTATCTTATTATCTATCTATCTTATTCATGTACATACATGTGTTGAACAAACAAAAATGGAGAAAAACGACTGCCGGAAAACAATTCCTTCGTTATTCAAACACTGACTCGGCAAAGGCTTAAAAATGGAGGGAAGTAAGGACGAAAGAAGAAATGAATGGAAAGAAGAGACGGCTTTTAAGAGTGAATATTAATCCCTTCGCTAGCACCCTACGGATATCCCCGATGTCTGTCTCTAAAAACAAAACCATTTGTATCGCCTGTCCGGAGTTGACTTTAGACTCCGGATTAAGAGCCGCCCAGTTTCAATAGTCCAAGCATTATCGTCATATCAGCACTGATACCAGCTAGGAATTGTGAAGAATAGGCTTTACCTGGATTTTTCTAACAACGCAA
>JADBJO010004376.1:193043-200928 GCA_016801955.1 Conus betulinus | reverse complement strand
AAAGGTCTGTCAACACGTTCTGCACTGTACAGAGAGGTGACTGGTCTGTTAAACTGTCAGTGTTGTTGTAGGTTGCTTTTATCCCCAAAGAGTTGTTTGCTGAAGTTTTAACACTAAGTGATTAGCAAGGATTGAGTGATGGTGAAATGAAAATAGGTGACAGAGACAGTAATGACTGGTGGGTGAACTCATTGATAACTTGACGTAGTGATTTATTCACTGGCTGGTTGTGTTTTTCAGGAATTGATTGACAGTGGGTGGAGCAGCTGACACAGACTGTGATGTCTCTGGACAATTATCTTTCTGGCTGGGAGCAGCAGGGTATCCTTCTTCCCAACACTGTGTCAGGTATGTCTGTTCCTCTCACATCACGTCAGGTATGTCTGTCTTTCTGATAATGTGCCAGGTGTATCCATCTCTCCAGTATAGTGACAAGTATGTCAACAGTTCCTTTATACTGTACAGATATTGTATAAGTCAAACTTAGTGCAGGTGCTTCAGATGTGTTGTATTAGCTGTGAATCACAATCAGTATGTTTGCTTTCCGAAAGCAATTAACCATATATATTTAACATCAACTGCTAAATGGAAAAGGATAATAAACCTTTTTTAATCCTTCACAGTCAACTGAAGGAGAAAAGTTAGAATTTTATCGGTGGCAATGAAAGTTGAAGACTGTTATTGACATGCTTTATTCAATGCAGCAAGCTCAGTTTTAAACACAGTTTATTTCAACCTCATGAAAGTAATGATAGTTTTACATCAGAGTTATGGCACTTTCAAAAACACCAGGTGTAATTCGTTCTTGTCTTTCAGGGCATTTCACAGCTTCCCTGAATTGTTTTCATCAATAATCGTAATGTTGTCTTTAAGGTGAATAACTGGCCCTGTGCTGTGTTCTGTGAGGATAACAAACCCCGAGGTGACCAAGCCAGTGCAGCCCACCATTGATGACTTAAACACAATTTCAAAGAGGCAAGGGACTTTGGCAGTGTACAGTGTCCGCCAATACTCATGTGTCTGATAACCTTTTTTTGCAGTTGCAGATGCAGTGCTCAGTGTTAACACACATCCACTAAATGTAAAATTTTATCATAGATACTCATTGAACTGAACAATGTTTTGTGGTTTTTTTTTTGCAGATGCTGTGTACAATATCAGCGCACACCCTCGCCTTCAGAATCTGAGGAATTCACTAGACCTCACGCCCTACCTTCACACTGTTAGCCACAAGCTGAGTGAAGTGCGCATACCAGAGGAGTACACTGCTGCCATCTACAGTGCGTCCAGTCGTGTTAATGACGTCATGTCTGACGTGCTCAACATGGAGGAGATGAAACACATCAGAGAGGCCTCCAACGAGATTTACCAACAGGTTAGTAAACGAAATTCAAAACATATCGGTTTATGAGATAACCAACTGGCCACCTAATGAATTTTACCATCAGGTCAGTTTACTAGGTAAACCGACAGGTCAGAAGAACGTTTACCAACAGGTCAGTTTATTAGGTAAAGTGACAAGCCATCCAGGGATACCAACAGATCAGATAATGATGTTTTACTAACAGGGCAGCTGTTCACCTTTATCAACAGGCCCGTTAACTGAATTAACTAATTAAGTTACTCAAGTTACCGAGTTTAAAACTTGTTACGTATTACGATTTCTACCAATAGTTGATGTGATTTACCAAAAGTTAGGTTGATGAGATTTCTGATAAGTCAGTAAAGAGATAACAGACAGGTCAGTTAACGAAGTTTTTACTACAAATAACTCGGTATACTGGTCAGTTGGTGACGTTTATCCATAAGTTAGTTTATAAACTTACCGAGAGGTCAGTGAATGAATTTACTAGTATGTTAGCTTTATCTATTGAATGAGATAATGTTTTGAATGCTGATATGACCATCAACATGAAAAAAGTCTTGACCATTTCACCATTTCATGAAATGTCTAAACATGCAAACTTTATTCACCCATTTAAACATGCATCTGTAAATGCCATTCATTTTAACGCAAAAAGATTATTTTAATTTAAGATGAACTCTCTCATTGGAAATCTTACCTCTTTCAAAACTGTTGAGGCAGCAAACTAGAAAGGAGATCTGATTCCAAAACTGATTAATCGTATTGCATTTTCACAGTCAGAACATCAGTGAAAATATTGTAATGGCTTTCCAAGATTTGGCCATTGTAAATTACTCTATGTGACTGAGCAGGATAGATTATTACTCTGTGTCTAGAGAATCACGGAAACATTGGTTCTACAGACTGTGTGATGGGTTTATTTGTGCAGGGTGTGTGGGGCCTACAAGTACTGGCAGGTGGAAGACAACCTGAGAAACACACTGCACAGCATCGCTATCCTCCTCAAGGAGATCATCCAGGAAGAGCTGGATGTTTATGCTTATCATTTCGCTTCCTGCAAGAAAGTCAGGTCACCGTGTGGCAACCAGACCATGGAGAGATTCAGGCTGAGGTCCATCTACCCGTTGCCATGGAAACGCTGGACTCTATGCGGTATGACGCCGTTGGTGACACAGTACAATGAGGTCATGGAGGCAGTCCCTGACATGGATACTGTCCAGTACTTCTACAAAAATGTGAGTCTTGTGGTCCCTTCACTCTACACTTCGTTGGCAGACGTCTCAAGTAGTATCATTTCATCCATTCAGACATGTCAAATTATCTTAGTTCTCAACCTGAATTGAGAAACCATCGTTTACGGCCACACAACCATCCTGAAGTTTGTCATCACGGAGGACCGATATTGTCTGTACAAATCACAGTTTAATTACATATATGGCTCGAAGAAAATAGACTGAAATTCATTAGCGTAGCGTATTACAAGCAAATGGAAAACCCCAAATTTGTTGACATATAGGTATCAACCTTCTTAAGAGAGAGAGTGGGGTCAGAGGATAATCAGAGGCTAACTAATTTCACGAAACAGTCTTTGTGAACATTTGTACTTAGCATTGAGTGAGAGGGTGATAACAGGAAGGTATCAACTGTGTTTAATAGAACAGCCTACCATCTCTGTCAAGAAAGAAATGGTGATGAATGATTTGCCTGCTCAGTATAAGAGTACATGTATAATGTTTGAGTAAATGCATACAGTGAGTGTAAGTTTAAAGATGTGAAACACATATTGCTAGAGTGCTGTAAGCACGCCCGCGTGTCTCTGATGACATTTCACAGTGGATAGAAAATGAAATATTCTAGTATATATACCTTTTATTAAACAGACAATTGCGGATGAAAAAAATGACAAACTAGTGGTATTGTTCGTCTTATATAGAAAGAAACGGACAAAACGTGAATATTGATGGAATTTCTTGATATTGTAACATTAAGATGGATGGAAAATAAAATATTGATAATTCAGTGTATGCATATATACACAGTAGTGAATGCAAACTGAAATTTTAAAATTACGTGCTCGTCTTGCATACACGGTAGTAAATGGGAATTAAAATATTAAAGCTTAATGTTTACAGTCTACGTGCTAAAGTCTATGGAACGTGAAATATTGTTAGTACACTTTCCTGTTGTATAAACAGTCGTAAATGGAATGTGAGCGACTGACGGTTTAATATTCCTACTGTATACACTACATTGGATGTAAAATGACACAGTGGCGGGACATTTTCATATTCCAGAATGACACGCCATCCAGCTCACCAAAAAGAGAGTGTTGAGAAAAAGATTCTACAATCGGCGGAAGACTGTGGCAGCCATGTCATGATGTGACGTCATCTGCACGTGCATGCTGCAGTCTGATTGGACCGACCTCGGCTTTGTCTTGGAAATACGAGAACTGAAACCTAGGTCATTAGACTGTTTATAACAATGTCGGTTGTTTCTACGCCCTTGTCGAGCTAAACGTTTTCCTACCATTGTTTCGACCCCCCTTCTCTATCTCCATATCCCCCACCCCATTCTCCTCCATTTCCCGTTCCCTTTCCTCCGACCGTTTTATAACCTGTGAAAATAAATCGTTGAAGCATAATCTTTGTGTCACTGGTTGTATTCTCTCTCTCTCTAGCTCTCGCTATCGCTCTCTCTCTCTCTCTCTCTCTCTCTCTCTCTCTCTCTGTTTCTGTTCATCTGTCTGTCTGTCTGTCTGTCTGTCTATCTGTCTCTCTCTCTCTGTCTCTGTCTCTCTCTCTCTCGTCTCTGTCTCTCTCTCTCTCTCTCTCTTCTCTGTCACACACACACACGCACACATATGCACGCACATACACACACACGCAAACGCACATACCCACGCGTATGCGCACGCACGTAAGCACGCACGCACACACATACACACACACAAAAAAAAAAAAAAACATACAAACACGTGCGCACGCATAATATATATACATTATATATATATATATATATATTTTATATATAATGCTGAACAATTAATTGCGCGCGCGCATCCACACTCACACACACACACACACACACACACACACACACACACACACACACACACACACACACACACATATGTATATATATTATGTATATATATATATTATTATGCGTATATGTGCACACGTGCTTGTGTGTTTTTTTCTGTTTGTGTGTGTATGTGTGTGCGTGCGTGCGTACGTGCGTGCGCCCTGCCTTTCTCGCCCTTTCTTTCCCAGTTTGAATGACAAATCGAACTGAACGCCAAGTCCATCGGATGGGGACTATAAGCGAGTCGGACCCGTGTGCCTTCATGGCCCCCTGCACACGTTAAAGAACCACGGCAGTTGAAAATCGAAAAGAGCAGGGGGGTTCCCGCTGCCCTGGCAAAATTGATGTAGATTGAAGATAGCCGCCTGGTATTTCTTACCAAGCCACACAAATTGTCACATACTGTCATCGTGTGCCATCGTGTAGCGTTGGAAATGGAGGACGCGCATAAACATCGCATGCATAATATGTGAGAAACTGGAGGGATAAATGAAAATGAGTGACTGATATTTGAATGGTACGGGAAACGACTGAATGAGCGTCAGTAGGCTGCTCTTCGGTCGGCTCTACCTGGGTAGGCAGCCCGTTGAGTGAGTGAGGTAATATGTTTATTGTAAAGCGTTTAGAGCTTGGTCTATGACCGAGGATAGGCGCTATATAAATACCCAATATATATATAATATAATATAATATAATATAATATATAATATAATATAATATATATAATATAATATAATATAATATAATATAATATGATATACATTCTGCTTATCAAACAGGTTACTCCTACACTCCGACCAATATATTGGTAGGGCTGTACAAAGTTGCATAAGCACGCTCGCGCGCGCGCGCGCGCGCGCGCGCGTGTGTGTATGTATGTGTGCGTGTGTGCGTGTGTGTGTGTGTGTGTGTGTGTGTGTGTGTGTGTGCGCGCGCGCACGCGTTTGACGCACATACCGTAGTGTATACGTGTTAGTGTACGCACGCACGCATGCCTACACGCAAGCACGCACACACACACACACACACACACACACACACACACACACACATATAAACACACGCACACACTCCTGTATGTAAGTGTGTGCACATACATGTCCGATAGTAAGAAACAGACACAGACATAAATGAAAGAAAAGTACCCCCCCCTCTCTCTCTCTCTTATCTCTCTCACACACACACACACACGTGCGCGCGCGCACGCGCGCGCGCGCATACACACACACACACACACACACACACACACACACACACACGCACGCACGTACACACACACACACACACACACACACACACACACACACACACACACACACACACACACACACACACACACACACACACACACACACACACACACACACACACACACACACACACACACACACACACACACACACACACACACACCTCGCGCACGTGCGCGTGCTGACATGGAAGAGGAAAGACTTCGCATGTTAGTATTTTCTGAAGAAAAAACGTTCAGCGAAGCATTTTCATCCAACCATCAGCAAAGTCCGACATTAATGACCCCAGAGGTTTTACAAAAAAAAAACAACAACAATTCTCTGGGAAATCATAAAGCTAGTCAAGTTCTGTATCTTCATGATCAGTTCACTTTATCTTGTGATGAAAAAAAAACTGTTTTGTCTTCAAGCATACATGCCAACAAATTCCTATATTTCCACTATCTACCACATACAGCACATCAAACATCAAAGCGTGAAAAATGAATTTTCATACACTCAGATATTGATGATGAAAAAAATAACAGGTGCCAAACACTTAAAAAAAATAAACCCTTTGTTGTGACCGGAGCTGCTACTGACAAACGCACGAAGCCTAAAGTGGAGAAAATGGTGGAAGTGACTGCTGGTAAACAGCCCCTGTTACAAGCGTCGCTAAAATGTGATGTACAGCAAACTTGGTATAATAAGTATCAAATAGATGCTATATTTCATTTTTACTATGGGAGTTTGTTGCAGCCAGATAGCTTATGGCAGCCAAACTACTAAAAAAAAAAAAAGGGGGGGGGGGGGTAAAAATTGTCTCGGGGGATATTCTTTTCCGATGCTGTTTTCCTAAAAGAAGCGAGTATACTGATAGTACACAGAAGAAGAAAGTGAAAAAGGTATATTCGTACGATCAAGCATTTGACTATGATGATTCATACACTGGCAAAGATAGAAGAGACAGAAATGGGTACTCACCAAGTAATCTCTCTCAAAGTTTCTCAATAGCAATCGTAAGAAGAAGAATGTAGGCACACTCTGCACCAAATCCTGTGATTTGCTTCGATTCGAACTCCAGCCGAACACATCTATCCTCAGGCACATTGTGAGTCGTCCCACTGTCGCTGAAGCTGGCTACACCTTGACACTTGCTTCTTTCCTAGTCAGAACTCCCACAGCTTTCTACGTCAAAAGCAAATCGATTATCATCTGGAGCACAAAGACAACAAAGTCATATCCAGCCAGCCCTTCACAATAACTGTATCATTTATTTATTCAAGCTTACGGTCAGGCAGTTGGCTGTAGTGTAAATCGTATGTGTCGCAATACACACAAGACAAGACTTGCGGGTCATGTGGCAGCAAAGATATATCCCCAACATTTGTTTGTCAAAGATTCACAGCATTTGTTTCTTTCTTTCAGTATTGAGTCACAGCGGCTCTATTGCTCAATGAAATACTGGTTTTACAGCAATGGGTCATGTTTCATGTAAACCCCCATTCCCTCCACCCCACCCCGACCCCCACTTCCCACCAAGCTGCTATTCCTAGCTGGTATTCTGTGCCAGCCATAGTGGCCGAGGTCTCCTGAGGGTCAAACGGGATCTTTGTCCTGTTAACCTGTCAGTTGCCTTTCTGTAGTGTGAGCCATATGAAGGTCAGTGCTATGCCAGTCGGGGATATAGATCGGGAAATCCCGGACGATAGGGGGACTAAAATGGGTTCAGCTTTGAACGCTCACCATGGTTAAATCGGAAATGTGTCACTTCCTGAATGTGTGTGCGTGCGTGCGTGGGTGGGTGCGTGCATGCGTGCATGTGTACGTGCGTGCGTGCCAGTGAGCGCCCGCGCGCGCGCGCGCGTGCGTGTGTGTGTGTGTGTGTGTGTGTGTGTGTGTGTGTGTGTGTGTGTGTGTGTGTGTGTGTGTGTGTGTGTGTGTGTGTGTGTGTGAAGTCAAGTCAAGTCAAAATTATCTTTATTGAGGGTTAAAGAATGAGTTTTACAGCTTTTTTCATACTGCCCTCACATAAATAAGCATAAACATAAAGAACAAATTAAAAAAATCATGTATGAACGCATGAAGAAAAATGCACAAAAAATTGAAGTAATTAACACATGCAAAGGATCATAATTCTACCAAAGCGAGTGTACAAACAAATTTCAATAAAATCGTGTGCGTGCTTGCATGCGCGCGCGCG
>JADBJO010004376.1:183043-188043 GCA_016801955.1 Conus betulinus | reverse complement strand
CAGAGCTGCGCTGTTGTGCCTTTATGGATGAACATTCCAAGTGGTTGTAACCACCAGGCCAAAACTGCACCCTATGTCTTCACGGATAGATATTCCTGTAGGGCTTAATCAAGGATCAAGAACTGCAACCCCATGTTTCCACGGATGAACATTCCTATCGATTTTAACCTAAAAGCTAAAAAATAAAGCACCCCCATGTCTCCATCGCCAAACATTTCTGTTGGTCTGCACCACTAGGCATACTTACATACCTGTATCTATATAGTTTAATGCTGCTATAGGTCTTTTGATTCGTTTAGACTTTTCGATCGCTTTTCATTTTAACATGCTAACAATTGCGTATCTCATTGTTTCTACACACCTGTAATTTCCCACCTTAATGTTCCTGGAACCCAACTCTTACCGAACAATATCCCATCGCTCTATCTTTGCACATATAACATGAAACAACTCTATGTTCTTAACGCACGAAATTCCATAGATCTTAGCTTCTAGAGCACTCTGTTCCAAATGTTTTTTGCCAAATTATTTGTAGGCCTTGTCCCTTATTGCTCTGTTGATATCCAACTCTTCTTCTCAATGGTTGTGTGTTCAGCCGTGTTGGTTAAATTATTCTTTTATAGAGAGTAACAGATCAGTTTGTTTCTTCCTCAGATCTGTGTTCTGACTGTCGTTCAGCATATACCTGCACCCCTGTTTGGATCACCATGTACGTGCTTAATTGCTGTGCTCTGTCTACAGTTCAGTGTGTCTGTGTTCTATCTGCAGTCAGCATGACAGTTTTCTCTCTGTACCTGGGAAGATGTCGCCCTTGACAGGACACAGTGGAAGCAAAACAGTGTATCCAGGGCACAAAGACATTGAGCACAAAAGAGCAGCTGCCATCCAGAAAAGGAGGAATCGGAGAAGGGGCCCATCCTTGCAGGACTCCATCACATGCAGCATTTGAGGAAAGACTTGGTTCCTCAAGAATTGGTCTTCATTTCCACACGAGGACCCACATCAACAGATGACCTGCCTGCCTATTCATCCGTCATACATGACCGAGAATCCATCATTATCACAATATAACAGAAATGTATCATCGTACATTATGGATATTCTAATGTAGTACTGGCAGCATACAGTACAGATGATACAGATGTAGTGTTGTTTGAATACAGTATAGATTACGGAAATGTAGTATCATCTGAATAAAGTATAGATTACACAAATATAGTATTGTTTTAATATGGCATACATTACATAAATATATGCCTGAATGCCATTTGTATTATACAAATACAATATCGTCTGACTTTGTTCTGATGAAGGAAAGATATTTTTCTGAACACAATAAGTTTGGTCTTTATTTCAGCAGCAGTAACGACCACAGGAATGTGTGTAGGGGGAGGGGGGTCTCCCTCTTAAGATCTTATGGACTTAAGGTACATATATCTGTGTAAAAACTCTATGGATCACAGAAATTCAGTAATTTTCCAAACATAGCATTCATTTTGAAAATGTTGTGTATATTTTTTCCGAACAAAGTATGGATTATACAAATATTGTAAATCTATGTATACGGCCCAGCAGCAATTAGCGGGTTGGTGTCAACAAGCTGTGGACTATAGAGCAGAAGGCATGCAATCATGGCCTGGTAACCTGAATCAGAATGTGCATGGTACATATCCAGAGTGATAACGGATGGCGAGGTCTGGAAGTTCACTCGCATAGAAAGAGAGCAGTAGGTCGGGCCTGATTCCGGGCCTCAGGCGACACAGAAGCTGCTCTCTGACCGTAGCGTCAGCGATATCAATTGTTCACGAGGTGGACTTTCCTCCCAAACCGTGGGCAGCAACAAGTCGGGCTGGGTATAAAAGAGGCTGGGTGCCGCGGAGAGGACATACCCTGCACCGTTCTTCCTGTGACCAGCAACATGAGGGGTCTCCCCGTTGTGGTCACTTTCCTGGCACTCCTGGCCCCCGCCAGGACAGGTGAGTTCTGCTGAGTACAGTAGTCTGTCACAATGCTAGCTGTTAGGTGTCTGTGTTCTTTCAGGTGTTTTGTGAGTTACCCTTGCCCCCGCCAGGACAGGTGAGTTCTGCTGGCCAGAGGACAATAGCATGTCGATCATGTCATGGAGCTGGCTGCTTGGTGTCTGTGTTCTTTCATGTGTTTTGTGAGTTACCTTGGGCCTTGTCAAGACAGGTGAGGTCTGTTGGAGGACGATTTTGTCGGTCATAGACCTAGCTGTTCTGAGTCTGGGTTCTTCCGGGTCTTCTCTTCTGTGAGTTATCCTGAGACTGGGCCGAGGCAAGTGGATCCTTCGTGAAGAGAGAGACAGTTCGCAGCATTGTATAAACAGAATCATGGCATAGGTTGACGTATAAGTGCCTGTGTTCCTTGTCAGGCCTTGGCCTGAGCAGGCTAATTATTTTGTACAAGTAACAGTGTGCGTTTTCTTGTCCTCAGTATTTCGACTATGGAAGATCGCAATGAATAAATATCATCATGTGAATGAATCAGCCATATTGTAAACGAAATTAAGACATGAGTACATACTTACATACATGTACATATAACAGTGTTTTATACGTTTAACATTAAAACAGACCATAGCATTCATGTGTATTAAGCTAGACAATAAGAAAACTCAAATTTTTAAATACTGTCGAGACTAGTGTAAAGTCTAAATTGCTAATTAAATCAGTTTGTTTGATTTTATTCACTTTCGTTTTACAGACATGTCGTTGAAGAATTTAACAAAAACAATCGTGAATTTAAACAGTCTGTGAAGGTCGGTCGTCAGATTCTTCAGATCAAATTCATGAGCGATATGTGCATATTTCAGCCAATGAAAACAAAAACACTGAGAATGCGTGTCTGTATGAATGATTTATATGTTTTAAACTACCAAGCTATATAGCTTAAGGTGTAATGAGCTTGTAAGATAGGGGGACAGAGAGGAGAGAGGGGTGGTGGAGGGAGGGAGACAGAGATTTTTTTTTAAGTATTTCACTTGGCTCAATATTTGGCTAAACATGTTTGCGCTTCTGTTCTTTCGTGTGTTGTCCTGATAAATGTGAAGATCAGTGTATTTAAAACATAATAGAATCACCACATTAAAACCACTAAGCCACTGCTCCTGAAATGGAAAAAAAATTGATAGCGATTGTACTTGTTCTCTTAGTCTCCGTCTCACACCTTAAATTTTGTGTACTGGAGACATTAATTGAATATGTTGGCTGAATTTAGTTTGAGGACTCTGCAATTAAATTCTTCTTCCAGAATTTAGTTGTCAGTATGAGATGATTTCATCAAAAAATTCACAGCCCCATCAATTTAATATTCTTACATTTGTAAAGCCATATGTGAGTAGCTTGTATATTATACACACTGCTGTACTTTCATAATAGTTGTAAAGCATGTGAACTAGCTTTCAATGTCTTCTGATTTACACGGTCAGTATAATTGATGTATGTACCTGGAAGATAGGTGTTTTAAATGTTGGTTTTTCTTTCATTACATTAGAAATGACTTACGACTGTCTTTTAATAAAAACAAATGGCAAATTTCCTTCCATTTTCAGGCCCGGTCAGCTCTGTATGGGATGATAACGGTTCACAATGCGCCACAAAAATGTATCGGTAAGTTGGACATCTGCTATCACTACTACTACTACTACTACTACTACTACTACTACTACTACTACTACTACTACTTCTACGACTACGACTACGACTACTGCTTATGACAATAATTATAATGATAATAATGATGCTGATGATGATGACGATGATGATGATGATGATAATGACGATGAAGATAATGACGACGACGACGACGATGGCGGCGGCGACGAAGATGACGACGACAACGATGATGACGGTTAAGAGTATAATAAATGATGTGATAATTGATGATGGTGATGATAATGATAATCATGGTCATGTTCATGATCTTTCTGTTGATGCTTGTCTCGCTGTGTGTTTTATTGTTTGCTTTTCCTGATGATATAGTAACAATGTATGATCATCTGTGGAGAAGGAATCTGACACAGTCTCCTGATACTGTGCCAACAGCTTCCCAGAAGTTCCAGTACGCCCGACACGCGACCTACGAGTTCGATTACCTGGCAGAAACCGCCACCTCCATGGAGGATGCCAGTGAGGACACTGCACGCCTGTCTGTTTCCGCCACCGCCCTGGTACACGTCATCAGTGACTGTGACATGGTGCTTCAGGTCAGATGACGTCACTGGCGCTCTGCCATGTTTAAGACAGTAAATAAGTAGCAGGTCCAATATCTGTTTTGCTTGAAATCATAACGCTATCTTTCTGTGGAGAAAGGTAAGAAGATTAAAAAAAGAAAGAGCAGATTGGACGGGATTGGTGGGGGAGGGGGAAATACAGAGTGGTTGAATATCGAAGCCAGAAAGTAATATTTAAGTAAGAAAGTTAGCACGTAAAGTGCGGATAGCTAAAGCAAACACTAAGCAAACAGTAACATTCAAGCCTACCAGCTCCTTTATTAAAAAGATGTGTTCCTGTCAGATGTCAGTATTACCTGCCTTATTTAATTTATCAATAGAGTCATTATTTAGCCCACAGTTGTCAACCTTAATTAGCCCACAATTTCCAACCTCGATTAGCCTATAATTGCCATCTTTAACAAACCCGCAATTAACATCCTATCTTGTCTGTGATTATCGTCATTATTTAGCTAACACAATTTCATTTAGCTCTGTGATTGTCATGGTTACTTATCCAACCTCTGACATTCATGCTTACTTCTGATTGTTATCTTACTTACCCCTGTTTTTCAAGAGAGAATTTTTTTTTTCACTTGAATGACTTTTACTTTCAGCTTCGTGACGTTATCGTCAAGGAATCTGACCCTAGTTCACAGAGCATGCGCACTGCTCCTGAATCAGCACGCGCTGCAACTCTCCTGGAAAGAAGACCTCTCCGCTTCTCCTTCCAAGATGGCGTCGTGGAAGAGTTGTGTCCTTCAGAGGA
>JADBJO010004376.1:43043-180543 GCA_016801955.1 Conus betulinus | reverse complement strand
GATGGACAAGAAGTACAAGGGCATCATACTGGACTCCGGAAAGCAAACATTTATCTGTTAGTAGTGAAGTTCGGAAAAAAAAAAAATGTTTGATTTGTCCTTTATATTCGGTAAATGATACAATTACCTGTTTGATCACAAAATATCTGAGCTGATTCCAGAAGTTCACAGAATGTAACAACTTTTGTTCCAAATGACCTTCTCCAGGACAGTTATCGGTATTTTGATCAGCAAAGAACATCAGGTCTCATGATAAATGCTTCAGTCATTGCATTTTATCAAGTCTCATAATTCATACACTGATCAATTCATTTCAATGAAAGTCTGAAGATTGATGATTTAATCCATGTATGTTATCGTGGTCTCACGATGAATGCATTTTTTCACTGAATTTCATCAAGTCCCACGACTGAAGCATTAATCAGTACTTTCTTCACCAATTTTGACTGATGCATTTCATTCGTAAATTTCATTAAGCCGTCTGACTGGCGTGTTAATGAATGAGCTTCATTAGGCTTCTTGATTGATTCATTAATCAGTTAATTTCATGAAGCATCTTGCTAGATATATCGATCAGCTGGAATATCAGGTTTTATGATTGATGCATTGTTCATGGATTTAATCAACTTGTGATTGATGTCTTACACGGCGGATTTCATTTTGTCTTTTGATCGATGTATCAATATGTGAATTTCATCAACGCTCCAACATTGCTCTGCCAACAGGAAGTTCTTTGTGGATGCACTGCCCATGGCGGGCACCGAAGCCACCGTCACCATGATATGCAGATGTTGATGAACAATGACGTCACTGGCATTGAAGCTGACATGTGGATGACATCACTGGCCCTGATCCAGGAGCCCAGCTCTGTCATGCTGGAGCAGGTGAAGTCACTGCTGACGTCACCTACACTGAGAGAAAAGGCCATGCTGCCAGTGTCCACCATGGTCAACAACTTCTGTCAACGCCGACCTCAATGCAGCATGGAGCCCTCCGTGCAGAGCATTATGGCGTCATTTGAGGATGTCGTCGGCAGCTCATGTTACGTCAAAAACAAGAATACAGACCAGGTGAGTTTTCAGTGTCACTTATTATTTACCAGACCTATTGACAAACAAATCCATACAGCTGTCGAATCTTTCTAGTCGTGTCGTAAAGACTCTTCGTTGTGTGTGAAGGCTGCTGCGTAATCTACTTACTTTTCATCCTGCCTTTTTTCCATCCATCTTCAAAGTTCTGTTTCTGACTGTTTTAGTCACAATTATGCCACTTTGGTTTTCTTTTATATCGTTTTTCTGCGGTTACATCCGACAACAAGAAATCTCTATCACCATTAGTGATATGTATGTCGTCATTTAGTTGCTCAGTAAACAAACAAAATGTCGGTAATTTACCTGTAAAAATGAGTAGTAACTGTCTCTGTGCACTGTTGTATCAACATATAATCGTGTCCTATGTTTTGACGGTCAGTACTAGCTCTAGTTATTTTAATCTTTACAATTACAAACCCTAAATAGATGGGGATCATTACGTTATCAATGCAGCTTGTTTACTTTTCATCAGTAAATTATCTCTGGCTATGTCCTGAATGATGAAGCCTAATTCGCTGGATAGGCTGTAAAATTGAAAAGTCTTCTATCCAAGGAAAAAAAAAAAAAGAAAAAGAGGGGAGCTAGGATAGAAAAATCAACAATAATGTAGTCATTTCTTCACAGTAAATCTTTTTGTAGATAACTCCGTGTCGACAACAGCTTGTCAAACAAAAGATACAATCTTTTTAAACACTTGCCCTTCCCACCACACCCCACTTCTCCCCATTCTCATTTATCATCTACTTCAGCCTATTCTGCCAGCTCTCTCTCTCTCTGTCTTTCTCTCTCTGTCTCTCTGTCTCTCTCTCTCTCTCTCTCTCTCTCTCTCTCTCTCTCTCTCTCTCTCTCTCTCGCATCGCCCTTTGAAAAAATCAGTAACAGCTCGGTTAAGTTTAAAAGTTAGACTGCCTTTTCGGGGAAACAACAAAAATATAACCTTCAGTACCCGACTGGGTTGCATTAGAGGTGACATTGACACTGATGATGTTGTCAACGACGACGAAAACGAAACAAAAGGTATAACATAAGGAGCGTGTGACGGTTACAGGTTCTTTTGGGACTGCGAGCCATTGGAAACGCAGGTCACGTGAGCAGCGTGGTGTCTGTGGTGAACCAGTGTGTGAAGAGGACCAGGAATCCCATGGAGGTCCGTGTGTCTGCTGCCCAGGCCTTCAGACGTCTGCCCTGTGATGCTGACGTGAGTCCTTCACCGATCTGGATGACTGGCTGTCCCTCTGGCTGGCTGTCTTAATGGCTGGCAGTGTCTCTGCTGGCGGGATGGTCGGCAACCGGCTGGCTGTCTGGCTGTCTCGTGTGATACTTTTTTTTTATCATGTTCCTTTACAATCTCAGACGATCTATTATATCTCAGTATACGATTGAGGATCTGTCTAAATGGCAATGTAACCAAATTGTATCTCAGTACAACACACAGGATCTGTTTACAGCGTAATATCACAATGTTGTGAGTCACTATATAACAAAGGATCTTCTTACAGGGTACTGTTTCACATACAACGTTGCATATCAGTACATCACAGAGGAACTGTTCACAGCATAATGTTACGACGTTGATCTCAGTATGCCCACAGAATCTGTTTACGGCGTAATGTTATAATGTGGTTCAATATATAATGGAGGATCTGCATTTTAGCGTAGTGTAAGGGTGCTTTGTTTCCACATATCATCATATTTTGTTATAACTTTATATATCATGATGTTGAATCTCAGTATATCACAAACTTTCTATTCTACAGCTTGATATATTATGATGGTGTTGTATTTCAATGTAACCCAGAAATTCAGTATGACAGTCTGTTGTTATATGTTTGTATTTCAGTATTTCCAATAAATTCTCCGTTACAGTTTGATGTTATATTACAGTCCAATATCTTATGGAGGATCTGGGTTACAGCGCAGTACCATGACCTCTGTTATGGAGGACAACCAAGAGGACTCCGAGTTACGTATCGCCGCGTACCTGGCCGTGATGACGTGTCCTGATGACGTCACCCTGAAGCGGATACAGCTTCTTCTAGAATCAGAAACGGACCAGCAGGTGATAACTGTGTTTGTTTTCTCTTTGTAACGTGTACTGCTGAAAAGTTTTGTTTTGGGTTTTATTCCTGCATTAGCAACTAATTCTTATGGCATTATCTCATAATTTAATATTTAAAAGCTATTTCTGTGTGAAAGTGTCAAAATTAAAGTGTGATCACACAATTGCCTATTGCACAAGGAAATTTACATGTTATACCAGTTTGGACACTCGTATCAAAATGCCGTGGACTTTGGAACTTTGTACACGTTTGCGGCTTCGTACTGAGTCACGTAAACAATCTGAATGATCTATTTACTGGTCGGATTTCTTGTGTGTGGTCACCAGAACAACCTGAATGATGTTATATATAGTTTGGGTCTTTCAAGAGGAGTCACCTGAACAATCTAAGTGGTGCTATGTACAGGTGGGATCCTTTGTGTGGAGTCACCTGAGCAACCTGCAGGAAACGTCCAGTCCCCACAAACAGACCGTGAGAGAGCTGCTGAAGAACGTCCAGCTGCCTGCCAAGTTCGACCTGGGACGTCTTCAGTTCTCGAGGAACTACGAGGGCTCCGCTTTCCTCAAACGACTGAACAGTGGAGGTTCTGCAGAGAGCAACCTGGTGTGGTCCTCCTCCTCCTCTCTCCCCGCTCCCTGTCTGCCCAATCTGACTGTGGATCTGTTCGGACGTTCCCTGAATCTGTTGGACTTTGGCCTGAGGCTGGAGGGTCTGGAGTACCTTCTGGAGACCATGCTGGGACCTTACGGCTATTTCGGACAGTCCGGCAAGGGTCAGAAGGTGAGACAGACTCCTCTTAATCTCATGGGGATCTCTTTGAATACACAGAAAACTCTCCATTCGGCCTCACGTTCTATGCATTGTTACAGACAACTTCAATAGTGGTTTGCTAGTTTCGTTTCAAATTTGTATGTCGTCACAATTATGAAATTAACCTTGGAAACGTTTGTAAACCATTCAGTTTTGAGCACAAGTGTTTGCTTGTGAAGATGATTTTGGTTAGGATAGGAATGGGAATGGTGGTATTAGTGATGGTATTAACAGCAATAGTAGTCATAATAGGAGGAACAGCAGTAATAGCAGTAGTAAATGTTGTGGTAGTAGGAATAATAGCAGCAGCAGCACCAGTAACTGCAAAAGTAGGAGTAGCAACAGTAATAGTAGCACAGCAATAGCAGCACAAGAGTAGGCGTAGTAGTAAAAGCAGTGGTGATAGTAGCAGCAGCAGCAGCAGTGTCAGTAATTATAGCAACATTAGCCGCGCGTTCTGGTAATCATTCTCCATAAATGTAGGGGAAAAAACACTTGCGAAAGATACCCTTCTAAACAACGGCATAATAAACATTCATCTCAAAGGGGAAAGTCTAGACAATTGTTTTTCTTTTTTTCAGTCTAAACAAACTAAACTAGCCCAAACGTTGCCGAGAATAGTCACATCTGTCCTTGACACCAAAAAGTGACAATAATTGGAGAACAAACGACAGTACATTTAGGCCTATCCCCATCTTTCACATAACAAAATAGACTGAAAACTACGCGCAAACCAGGAAGCAAATTTACAATAATATGAGTGCATCACATGATGGCAACAAACAAAACATACTGCACAGCAATCAGAATAGAATCCACCATGACAGGTCCTATTACCCATGATGTGAGCACTTCAGGCGTACACACTGAACGGACCATTCCCCATGACCAGCTTCTTCACCCATGATGTGTGCACTTGCAGGGTGACAGTCAGCTGGATGAACTGAAGGGGTCACTGTACCTCAGGATGTTGGGCAATGAGATGTCCTTCCAGCGCTTCCAGGGCCTGGACTCCTTCACCTCGGCCACCTCCTTCAACATGCTGGACTTCCTCATGAAGCTGGGCAGAAAGCACGATGTCTCCATGACTCACAGCACGGTAAGGGAGTGACCTGTGTGAACGTGACTCATGACATGGCATGGCAAGGCACTGACACGTAAATCTACGGTTCAAGTGTACTAAGATATTACCTCTTGCTTAACATTTACAGGACTCCTTGCATGGCCCTCAATATTTCCATCTCTTACGCTACGGTAAACAATGCTTGAAATGATGCAATGGTAAGATACCAGCTGATCCTTAATGTCTTGATGACTCGGATCATGGTAAAACATTAGCTGATCCTTGATATCCCCTTAATTCAAGCCATAGTAAGATATTTGATGACCCTTGATATTTCCATGACTTATGGCATGAGGGGGCATTAGTGTATCCTAGATATCTTCATGAAGCAAGCCATGGTAAGACATTGACTGATCTTTCATGTCTGCATGGCTCACATCATGACAAAATATTTCTCGACCCTTATAATCTCTGTGACTCACCCCGTAGTAACACCTTGTCCAGTCCTTAACATCTCAGTGATTCACGCCATGGTGAGATATTCCCTGATTGTTAATTCGTCTGTGACTCACATCGTGATAAACTATTCCCAGATCCTCAGTATCTCTCTGAGTCATGTCAGGTAACACATTGCCTAACTCTTAATACATCCATAACTCACGTTATGGGACACTGGTTTCCTTACTTTTGAGTCTTTTTAAGGCCAATGACCCATCTATCCAGAACGACCACATATGCATATCTGCATAAATAATAAAGATTTAGTCTCATATATTTTGAGATGAGTTTTTAACAGAACAATGAGCAGTATTGTAGTAGTCAAGTCACAACCATGACTCACCAATTAATGAAACATTTGTCTGATCTAATATTGGTGTACTCTTTTGGTGGACAATCAGTGATACCCTCGTTAATAAGACCCCGACAAACCATGTCCTACTGTACTGGCGATATAGCAAGGATGACCACACTCACATGTGACTCACATTGTGTTTCGAAATCAATCTGCGAGTATTGTCCGTTTTCTCGTTAACGTTAGAACGCTAAAAGTGATGTTACATAAAGGGTGGGTTGAAAGTAAATGCAAGCATCCTTGTTCACGTGTGTATGTGTGTGTGCGCTCGTGTGTGTGTGTGTGTGTGTGTGTGTGTGTGTGTGTGTGTGTGTGTGTGTGTGTGTGTGTGTGTGTGTGTGTGTGAGTGTGTGTGCGCGTGTGCGCGTGCGCGCATGTGTGTGTGTGTGTGTGTGTACGCGCGCGCGCGCGCGCGCGCGCGCGCGCGCGCGCGTGTGTGTGTGTGTGTGTGTGTGAAACACTACCCTTACACAATGACCAGTCTGGCTGGTGCTGGTTGTGTCAGGAATTCCTGGACACGGAGATGACGGTGCCCACGTCCTGTGGACTGCCTCTGTCGCTGGCAGTGAAGGGGTCAGCCACTGTGGACCTCAGAGCCTCGGGCACCATGGACCTGCGCAAGGTGTCCTCCACCCCTCGTAGTCTGCAGATTGATGGGGAAATCAGACCCAGGTGGGACATGGACAACATGGTGCTCTGCTTTTGGTTTGAGCTGCACTAGGATCGTGTATCAGAAAGCAGCAGCATTCTTTTGTATCATTTATGCCTAATAACATCAAATTAGCTTCCACTAATATGTCTTTTTTTTGTTTGGTTGCTTTCAAATATAGAGATTCAATTGAATTACAAACTTTAACAAATCGTCCACATTTGCTAATGTCAAAGTTTCAGAGGTTTAGCTGCTTTGATGTTTTAATCGTAACACTAACGACACTTTTAAAATAAATCATGTCAGTTGCACTCAGTGAAAACCATATTGTTCCGAATCTTTACCTTAATATTTCACATGTAGCACCGCCTCGAGAATGATCACTCAAGCGCAAATAGGGAATTAAAACATTATAACTCAAGAGTGTATAATGAATGTATAAAACTTACTCATGCATAAACGAAGACTTCAAAGAACAATGGCAAAAGTACAACTGAATTATTTGAAGAATGATTACCTGAACTTTAATTGAAGAACCCCAAACAACTCGATTATCAAAGTGTAAATCAAAATATTCATAAACAAAGTACTGCCATATTCCTAGCTGATAATCTTCAAAAACAACTCACTCAAATGTAATTGAAGAATGAGCAAAGATTATTTTTGAATAATTTTTTTTTTTTAAAACCTCGATGTCAATCACAGAATCCTTGCCTTCTTTCAGTGGTGCAATTCAAATTCCGGTCACATGACAGTCGATGCCCGGGTGGTGTCACGTGCCGCTCTGCACGTGACGGGCACACTGCACTCCAGCAGTGCCCTGAAGGCAAGTGTTGACCTTGACCGTGGCCGTGTGTTGAGTGTGGAGCTGGATGTGCCTGAAGAAAAGATGGAGCTGTTTGAGATCAGGTGAGCATCTGTTATATCAGTTCGTTGATTCTTACAGCTGTTTGGTATTTTGGTACCAAATGGATGATTAGTGAAGCTCTTTGATATAAGAAAAGTGATTATAGAGGTAAAAAAAGTGGAAATCAATGGAGCTGTTTGACATCAGATGGGTGATTTATGGAGAATTTGATATTAGGAAGCTAAAACATATAGCTGTTTGAATAATTTCTGAAGCTGTTTGTTATCAGAATAATTATGTTTGGAGCTCTTTGATATTCCCTGACTAAATCTTAAAGCTGCCTAAGTTTAGGTATGTGATTCCTAAAGTTCTTTTTAACAAAATTTCATTTGGGTGGTTATGGAGTAGTATCTGAGATGAATGATATATGGAGCTGCTTGATATTAGATGTACGATTTAAGGAATTGTTTGGATGTTAGACAGGCGAATCATGGAGTTATTTGATATTGGACAGGCGAATCATAGAGCTGTTTGAATTAGACATGTAAGTCACAAAGCTGTTTATGTAAGACAGGCGAACCAAGGACCTGTTTGACATCAAGGGAATCATGAATCAGTTTGATATAAAGCAAGTGAATTATGGATCTGTTTGATATAAGACAAGTGAATCATGGAGCTGTTTGATATAAGACAGGTGAATCATGGAGCTGTTGATATAAGACAGGTGAATCATGGAGCTGTTTGATACAAGACAGGTGAATCATGGAGCTGTTTGATATAAGGCAGGTGCATCATTGAACTGTTTGACATTAGACAGTTGAACAATGGAGCTATTCCAGATTAGACTGGGCATTCATGGAGCTGTTCGATGTTAAACAGGTGAATCGTAGAGCTGGTGGATAATTTTTTTTCAGTTCCGAGTTCAGCATCGTGCACAACACGGTGGAGAAGAAGCAGAAGATGATCACTGACAACCGCCGGACCGTGAAGATGTGCACGGGAGACCTGGCAGCACGCATCACCGGTTTGGAGCTGTGTGGAGAGCTGCAGTATCCCCAATGCATCCACCCGTGACTCCAGGTCCTACTTCCCCTTCACTGGCCCCACCTCCTTCAGCGTCACCCTCAACAAGCGGGACACTCACACCAGCTACAAACTGCTGGCCAAGAGAGTGGAGGTAGGTACAGAGCACGTTACTGTAATAAAGAAGACTGACTGACTGTGTAAAAAAAAGACACAATTTTGTCAATAAAACATGTTCTGCGTTCTCATTAACATTTGTCATATACGTCCTCACAGCAAAATCTTAACTCACCCAGGTAAAAAGACAAAAGAAAACGTTTTTGTATTTGTTTTTTCTTTGCAGACACAAGAAGAAAATCATGGGTCAGCTGTCGTTCAACGCACCTGGATCCAAAGTGGACCGTGCTCTGGCCTTGGACCTGGTCATTAACCGTGCAGACAAACAGCTGGAGATCAGCGCGGCATCACCTTGGAAAACGGCAGAATTCAAAGGTACACAGCATTAATGTTGAAAACAACTGTGTCTTACTTTGTAAGGTTGTAGTGTCGATATACAGTGTAATAATCATCATCACAAATCTTCCTTTTCTCCAAAAGAGTGCAGATACAAAGAATTGATTTATATACTATGACTTTGTTTTTTTTATCTAACATCACAACCAGTTTCTCTCCCAGTGTAGTGTAGGAGTGTGGTGAGGGTAGGATAACTGTGTTTGAAATTTATCACAATGTATAGACATCAGTGATTCAGGCTCTTTCAAATTCTCTCTGATATTATCCACAGGAGCCATTACTGCCACCAAAAAATTGATGGGTGTCAGCGGAAGTTTCATCACGGATAATGTCAATGTATACGCCCTGACAACGGAAGTGACAGTGGACGAGTCAAAGAACAGGATGAGCTACACCCCCCGTGTGGAGATTAGCGACCTGGCAGTGATGACGTGGCTCTGACTGGCATGGTTTCCTTGGAAACGAAAGCTGCCAGCGTTGACCTGACCTTGACTGGTGTGACTGACCGGCCATGGAGCTTGAAATGTGAGTTGGTTTTGTCTGCCCAAGAGTTTATATTCTCTCATCATTGTTGTAGTACAGTACACTGTTTCGAACTGCGCTGGACGTGATCCTTTCTTAAAGTGTTCTTGTACATTAAATAGGTGAAAACATTTGAAGAACTTGATCATTTCTTTTTATGATTGGCTTTCATTTTCATTTGCCAGTTGTTTTCGTTTATAATCAGTTACGTCTTTTCATGATATTGCTTTCTGTAATTTTGTTTCTTCATATTGTTCCACTTCACATCTCTCATCTTGTATTCAACAGCTGCCCTGACAAACACAGAGAAGGAGATCAGCCTCACAGGCTCTGTTGCCAATGGCGACAAACAACAGTACTCCGTGCGCGTGGGCACCAAGATGAGCATCGCCAGCAACAAGAAAAATACTAAGATGCAGGTAACTGGCAATTTCAATAGCGTCATCTGCATATCGCCAACATAAAGAAAAATATCAAGATGGCAGGAAACCATGACATCTACTGAGACATGGAGACATGAAAGATTAGTTAATGTCTTATCATTGTCAGCAAGAAGAAAAGACATAGATCATAGTTTAAGCAGGTCCAGCGATTGTAACTTGATACTCCAAACATTGTCATCTATCTATGTACGCATCACTGTGCCACGGTTTTTTTTTTTTTATCTACTCACGATCTAGCATCATTGCTTGTGAGGATGTCGAATTAACCAGTCACTGTGGACATGTTGATAACAATGTTTATCTTTCACATGGAGGGATAATGGGGGAGGGGAGAGAGGGCTATAACCATTTACCAATCACCAGGAGCCTGTCGTTTTAAATCCTTACCAGTCACGATTGACTTTTGTTTGCAATTGCACTTACAATCATTGTTGGCCTGTTGTTACAATTATTTACCATTCACCATTGGCCCACGGCTGGAACTGTCTATCCAGTCCACCATATACCTGCGATTAGACTTATTTACCAGTCACCATAGGCTGTGGTGTGCATTGCTGATCAGCCACCATGGGCCTGTGGTTTGAATTATTCTCAGACCCCAGGGCTTTTGGTTAGAATTATTTACCATAGTCACCATGGAAGCTGTTGATAACATGGCGCCACAAGAAACTAGAAAGCCGCAGGTTACACTGTTAACATTCAAGACCGGCTCCTGCAAGCCACACTTGGAAAGATGAAGCCATAAAGCGGAGGAGTGTCCCTTGGCCTTCTGCGTTCTTAGTGACAGTTTCAATGAACTTTTAGCGGCACACGTGCAAGGATTTATGTATATTCATATACACACATGCGTGCGTGTGTGTGTGTGTGTGTGTGTGTGTGTGTGTGTGTGTGTGTGTGTGTGTGTGTGTGTGTGTGTGTGTGTGTGTGTGTGTGTGTGTGTGTGTGTGTGTGTGTGTGTGTGTGGCAGGTGGACCCCTTCCTGTCGCTGAAGACGCCCAGACAAGAGCTGGTGTCTCTCAGTGGCTCAGCTCTGTACAACCAGGGCAAGGTCATTCAGTCTGACCTCACCTTCACCTTGCTCAACTACAGACCTCTCACTGCTCAGTGTGAGTCAATGCCTGTACACTACCACACAGACACAGCATGTCAGAACACTGCCATACAGATAAAAAAAGCACGTGCGTACACAGACATGCATACACCCAGTATGTCCGTACTCTAATATACAGGCACATGTCATGTCTATACACTGTGACACCAACAACATGCTGATACGAAGTGGCATGAAAGAAAAGCTTGTCTGACATAATCTTGCAGTAACCTATCAGTAGCTAGCTTACACCGTGTCTGTAGCAGTCACTCATTGTTCGGTCGTTTCCACTCCATGTGTTGCATTCACTAATCGTGTCTTTCTTGTTTGCTAGTTGTATTGTGTTTTATCGTCACTGGTTGTTTGTTGGCTTGTACTCTGTGTTCTAATCACCGATTGTAAGTTGGTTTGTACTTTGTATTGTAATCACTGACCGTTCGTTGGTTTGTAGTTTCCATTGTAATTACTGATTGTTGATTGGCTTGTAATTTGTATTGCAGTCACTGGTTGTTGATTGGTTTGTAATTTGTGTTGTAATCACTGATCGTCGATTGCTCTTCACTGCCTGTTGCAGTCACTGCCACCAAGTCAGAGAGAAGAAAATCGTCTGTCCGCTACACGAGCAAGGCCAGTCTGAAGTCTGCTGTGGTCAGTGGGAGCATGTCCAGCATGGTCAGCGTGAGGAAAGGACGGCTAATGAGTGGTCGGTGCACTGTGTCGTACAGCGTGCCACGTGTGGTCAAAGACAAACTGGAGCTGGTGGCCAAACTGTCGGATCGCTCTACCAAATTTTACAACAAGTACAGCGTCACATCGTAAGTACATGGACACAACCATGACAGGTGTGCCCACGCTTACAACAGTGACACAAGATACAAGATGTAAAGTACATGTGCACCATGGTTGACAGTCAGATCGTCAAAGCACGTGCACCAAGACTTTCAACCAGTACCCTCCTAGACAATGTTCTTGCTTTAAGGTCTGCAACAAGCATAATACCAGATTGCAAGTATGCATACGTGTAGGCGAGCACAACACACACACACACACACACACACACACACACACACACACACACACACACACACACACACACACACACACACATTAGATGATGCTGTTGTTTTAATCTTTTGTAGTATATATGTACTCTTTGTACTTTCCCTGTTCTCTTTGTACGTTATTTAGCACATCGTTTTTTTTTTTTTTTTTTTTTTTTTTTTGGGGGGGATGTGTATTTCTGCTCTACGAGCAGATATGCATGTACAGCTTTGTCGAAATTTTAATCGCAAATCCTTTATGTTACTCCTTGGTGGCTTCCTTGGCTGACAAGTCTTCTACACTCAATCTCTATTACCTGTGGTGTGGACTATGTTATCGCGCAGAACCCTGGAGTCAAAGAGTTTCCCTGACTACAACATGGCTGTCAACCTGGACGTGGACCACAAGAAGAAGGTGTCCTCTGGAAAACTAGAGGTGAGGTATGGCAGGGACACCAAAGACAGGACCAAGCGTGTCCTGCTGTCCACTACACTGGCCAGGAAGATCAAGAACTTCCAGAACGTCGACCTCAGCTACAAGATGTCCGCAGAGGCTCCTCAGCAGGTAGTGTGTCTGAACTTCAGAAGCTGAAATGCCTATTCTTCGTCTTTTCTCTGCAAAATTATATGCAAACTTCGTGGCTTACATATGACTTGATTTATTAATAAGCTCTTCATTGATACAGTTATATATATTATAAACTGATGATGAACATGTCTTTTCATGAAACTGCATAATTATAAATAGATGACCTTTGTCTGGCAAAGGACTGGATAAAATACAAGAAATCGATCTTCTTCATTTGGAGGGGAAAATACAAAACAGTAAAGACTAAGAGAAACTGCAGCATGAAATGAAAAAGATTTATCCACCGCAACTACAACCAGAAAATACTCAAATCAAATTTCAGTTTTCTGTAAACTATGAAAGGAACTTGAGTTGCATAACAGTGTTTACAGTCTGAATAAAAGTCCCTATCCCATTAATTTCATGCCTTAATCTGTTGTTGCCTCCTGAGCGACATATATCATTGCCTTTGATTTATATCTAGTTGGGTAGTTTATTGGATTTGTTTCTCTGTTTCATGCAGAACATTAACTACAAACTCAAAGGTACCCACCGTCACGACCCACGCAGCTTGGAATCCAGTGTGGCCATGACCCTTGCCAAGGGCAAGGACATGAGCGCAGCCTTGACCCTGAAGGATGACAGCAGCAAACTGAAGAAGCTGAATGGTGAATTGAGTGTGTCCACTCCAGGCACTGGCCTCACCCTCAAGTCGGCCGTCAACCAAAGTCTCCAAGAAACAGGTAATCAAGATCTTTTCTTCGTGTCAGAGAGAGAGAGAGAGAGAGAGAGAGAGAGAGAGAGAGAGAGAGAGAGAGAGAGAGACAGACAGACAGACAGACAGACAGACAGACAAACGGAGACTCACACACACACACACACACACACACACACACACACACACACACACACACACACACACACACACACACACACACAGTGAATATCTAGTGGTGATGTTCCTAATCAGAATGGTCTTCAACAAGGATGTAAGAAGCATAAAAATCATTTTTGATAAATGATTTAACAGATACCACGTGTGAATTAAATGAAAACTGATCAGATACCATTTTATGTTTTCAGACCCACCCATACATACTCTTACCAGCAATCATCATCACACTGACGCTCTTTGACAATAATCTTCCAAGTGATCCGCGCTAATATTTTTTACACTGATCCTCGTTGATAATAATCTTCATATTGATCCCTGATGAGTTTAACTTTCTCTCTGATCCGTTCATTTCAAACTTCACACTTTTCCTTATCAATTAAGGTCTTCATAATGGTCCTGGTTAATTATAATCTACACACTGATTCTCAATCATCATTATGTTTCACGCTGGTTTCCTTTCACTGACCAATGCTTTTACACTGACCATTGATTTTACACTGACCATTGTCCTTTGATAATGACCATTGTCTTCTTACTGAACATCGTCTTCTCATTGAAGATTGTCTTCACACTGACCACTGTCTTCACACCGACCATTGTCTTTCTACTGACCGCTGTCTTCACACTGACCACTGTCCTCAAACTGACCCTCTTTGACCATTGTCTTGCAGTGGGAGCACAGCATTGATCTCAGGGCAGGTGACAACAGACACAGCCTCAACACGGTGTATCAGACCCGGGGTGGCAGCTCCCATCAGCTGACCAGTAACTTGGGTGTGGCTGGCATGACCCCAGTGACCCTGTCTGGAGAGATCAACCTGGACTGGAAGGACCTGCAACTGGCCGCCTCTGTGCAACAGGACAAGGTCAGAGCAAGAACGTGTCCGCTACAACGGTCATGTTTTACGCCTCTTGCTTTGTGGCCGTGCTTTGTTTGTCACTTCTTTCGGCTCACAGACATGGTTACACACTGTGTACGTTTTTATTAGGAAAGTTTAGTGTTTTCCAGTGGAGACATATGTGTCACAGAATTCTTTCCGTGCGTAGCAATGGTGTAAAGGACATGACTCACAGTCACATACTAAGTTGTAGCGATGTGACGTCTGTGTCATCATCATACTGCAGTTTCCCATTGCTATAGAACAGACCTGTCATATAATCTCTGTAGAGAGTTGTGTCAGGGTGAATACCAGTCTCGCGAAATCATAACTATTCATAGAAAGAGTACAATCAACATGTAGTCCGCACAACACTCTGAATCGGAGTAGAGTTTTGTTGTATTTATTTAGTCCCATGTATGTAGGGTCACTAGGTCAGGCCTTTAAACAACAGTGTTTCTAGTGTCTGAAAATGGACCACGACATTTCAGCGGGTAGGTATGAGTGTTTGGCGGCATCATGCGATCTTCAAGTCTTCTCCTGCGTGCGTGGATATTTTCCAGTGTTCACAGCTCATATTCATTCAATCCAGCCTACTGATGGGAATTCACAGGCTGCCTCGTTGAATTTAACTAATTTATAGATATTTATGTGATTTCCTTTTAATCCTGTGTGTTAAGATCAGCTTAAGGGAAAGTCTTGCTGTTCAGACCATGCACACTTTCTAGATTGTGATGACTTTAGGCTGCCGTGTCAACTCGAGGTACTATGCATAATTCACAGCGACTTACAGAATTACCTTGCTGCATAGAAAGACTGTCTTGTTGCTTTAAATGACCATTTTCTTACATTCAGAGGTTCTTTGTTTCCATTAGGGCGCTGTCTAGTTGACTGGAAACGACGTCACCATAGATGTGTCTTATATATGAGTGTATGTGATTTTTTTTGTCTTTTTGGCATTTAAGAGCTTCTTGGACGCATTAAAAGTTTTCTTGTGGCATTGAATGGTTCCCCTGTTGATTTAAAACTCCTCCCTTATTGCATTACACAGGGCTTCATCGTTGCATTAAAGATCTGTTTTGTTGCTCTAAAGCACAGTCTTGTTGCATTGAAGCGCTGTCTTGTTGCGTTAAAAAACCTGTTCCTTAAAGTCTGTTTTGTGACATTAAAGGACTTCTTCTAGTACATTGAAGCCAGAGTTTTGGCTGTAAAGGACTTCTTTGTTGCATTAAAGATCTGTAGTGTTACAATAAAGGAATGTCTTGTTGTATCAAAGGGAGGGCTGTTTTGCTGCTGCATTATTGGACTGTCTTGTTGCACTAAAGGGGTATTTTCCTGCATTAACAGACTGCCATGTTGAATTTAAAGGCTGTCTTGATGCATAACAGAGATCAGTTTTGTTGCATTAAAGGTCTTTATTGCTACATTGAAGGACTGTCTTGTTGCATTAAAGGTCTTTATATTACATTGAAGGAGTGTCTTGTTGCACAGAGCACGTACGGCGTGAGCGGCAGTCAGAAGTTGGCCAAGTCGCAAAACGGCAAGTGGAACGCGGAGGTCACCTTGCCCACCAGACGTATGACCTTCAGCGCCAACGCTGGCAAGGTCAAGGGCAACTATGAAGGCTCCGTGGAGGCTGCCTGGGACGCAGACAAAGACAAGAATGCCAAGGTCTGTGACGTCATCAGCAGCCATCTTTTTTTTTTGTTTTGGGAGAGTAAAAGGGATACTTTAGCAATTCTTTTAAAAAGTACCTCGAGTTGCAAACCCTCTGCGAATGCATTGCATGTTAAGCCTTTTAACTTGGTCGATAAATAGTCTTTAATTTCATTTCTATTCCATGGTCAGCTGCCCAGTTTCTGCTCAAGTGTCGAGAGAGCCAGAGTTTATCCCAAACTTCCTCCTAAGCATCATAACCCAAACTCCAGTAGATATATTGAATCCCAACGCATGTGCTGAAATACTGAATCCCAGCTTGTGCCCTAAATTGCTCTCTGACAAAGTATATGCAAACAGAGTGAATATATCAAACTCTCTATAGACAGATTATAATACAAACTCTGCAAACAAATGCTTGTTGTTTTTTAACCACTGCATTTCAAGCTGTGCGCATACAGAGTTAATCTCAAACACCCTCTCTCTCTCTCTCTCTCTCTCTCTCTCTCTCTCTCTCTCTCTCTCTGTATATGTGTGTATGTATGTATGTATGAATGTGTATACATATTGGTGACAGGTGGCGATTGAAGGTATGGTAGGCAGCAAGAGTTCGGCCGATTACTCCTCGCACAAAGCTCGGGTCAGCCTGACCTCGCCAATGGAGGGTTACCGTAAGCTGGAGGCCAGCGTGGGACTGGACAGCAGCCAGTCTCAGCACCAGGTCAACACACGACTGGTCATGGGAGACAAGAAAGACGTCATCACCTCCAGCCTCGCTGTGGCCATGCCCTTAACCCTGCGTGACATTGACGTGACCCTCACAGCCAAAACTCCTTATCGTGGCTACGGATCGATGGGTGACATTGCATCATAAACTGGACACAAGTCTTAACAGCAAGGTGAGGAACACTGCCAAATACGTCTCTCTCTCTCTCTCTCTCTCTCTCTCTCTCTCTCTCTCTCTCTCTCTCTCTCTCTCTCTCTCTTGTGTGTGTGTGTGTGTGTGTGTGTGTGTGTGTGTGTGTGTGTGTGTGTGTGTGTGTGTTTGTGTGTGTGTGTGTGTGTGTGTGTGTGTGTGTGTGTGTGTGTGTGTGTGTGTGTGTGTGTGTGTGTGTGTGTGTGCAAAGCTGGTAAAGCCATTTCTCTGACTAATTTCAGCAGTGCCGAGTTACTATTGATAGCTGATTGATAGTGTTTGATTTGGTATCATTATATCCATTTAATTTCTTTAACGTCAGTTCAGAAGGGGCGGGGTGGTCAGTTGGGAAGGGGCGGAGTGGGTTGAAGGAAGAAAACTTGATAAGTGATGTGGTTCAACGTTGCCGTACGCTGCAGGTATAGGTGAGTGATAATGACAGCATCACTGTGAGATATCAAAGCCAATGACTATGCACGCTGTGCGTCAAACGATGTCACAACTGATGATGACTTTGCGAACTGTCCTCCAGATGACTCTGACCCTGCAGAAGGAGCAGGTGGAGGTCAGTCTAACGGCCAAGAACCGCGGTACAGACGTGTCACGTGATCTGGAGGCACAGCTGGACGTCCAATCCACCCTGCGTCAGAGCAAGCTGCGGTCAGTGAGCGTCAGTGCCGAGCACCAGGACGATGGACGTCAGTTCCGCAACAAGGTGGAGGTCAAGGTCAACGACAAGGCGTACTCCGGCTCCATGAACGTGGAGGTGGACACGGGCAGCTGCACTGGAGACCTCACCGTCACCTGGCCTCAGGATCAGGTAAACAGCACCTGCCTTTCTCTGGCTTAACCTTAATGTACGATGGGTTACTACTGATCAGTCGGACATGGCGTGGCTCTTTTCGGTTTAATCCATATGAATGAATATTTGAAGACTCAGCAGACATGGACTGGCTAGCTTAGCTCAATGAATGATAAAATGCTGAGTCTCAGACAGACAAGGCGTGGATCGTTATAATTTGGCTCAATAAAGATAGGTTCAAAATCCCAGACAGACGTGGGTTTTTTACGGATTAGCTCAATGATTGGTGGGTCTCTATGGCTTAATTCGATAAAAGACGGGTCTCTGTGGTTTAGTTCGATGAATAATGGAAGTCTGTGGCTTAGCGCAATAATAATGGGTCTGTGTGGTGTCGCTCGATGAATGACGGGTTCTAAGGCAGACAGATGTCTGCAGCTTGAGTCGGTGAAGAATGGGATCTATGCTCAAACAAACATGGCATGGTTGCTATGGCTTAGTTCAGTGAACGATGGGTCATAGGGCTCATGCAAACATGGCTTAGTTCATTGAATGACTGGTTCGTTTAATTTTTTCTTTCTTCCTCCGTTCTTCGGTTAAAACCACGAGGTTCACCATGGTGTGAGATTTTTTGCGTACGCGACCATTAAGGTGAAGGTGATCACATTTACCCCACCAGTAAAGTAGCGACATTCCAACCTCGGAGATGATGTCTGTATACGACGCTAATGAGCATATATTTCATATTCATGTTATCCACCTAACCGACGCATGGTGCCCTAAAAAAAATGGAATGGGGTTTAACATGTGTGCAAGTTTTCTTTTTAATGCATGCGTTCACGCATGGGACCTCTGTTTAAAGGCACATCCAAAAGGCCACGAGGGGATTAGTGTCTGCACCATCGCTTTCTTCGAAGAGAAAATATCTTTCAGCCTGGCTGTCCCAGGTGGCACTCGAACTACAGACCTTGGAACGAGAGTTTAACGCCTTAACTGCTAGGCCAACCAGCCCCCAGTGATGGTTTTATAGCTGATGAGTCTTAATGCAGTGTAGATGTACCAACCCGACAGTCACTGCCTTATGTTATAGACTCAGTGCACGCTATGTAGACATGTTACAGACTCATTGCACACTATGAAGATTTTGAAGAGATCTTATTTGCAGTATGTGACTGAATTCCCAAAGCCTCACAGACTGTCCTTGATCTGATTTCAGATGAAGACCACCTGGACTCATCGTCATTCTTCTACTGACCTGACATCTGCTCTCACTTCCACCTGGGGATCCAACAAGCGAGTGCAGATTGACGTCACGGGTACTCACGTGCCTGGCTTTTTGAGTGGATCAGTGGCACTGCAGTCTCCATGGAAACAAGCACGTGACTGGCGCGCTGAAACGAGGACGCGATATGCTGCTGGAAGGGTCGTGTCCTCTTCCAGTGTGAAGGTACATTTTAGGTCAAAAAATGAATGTTTGCATTTCATGTGAAAGTACAATTTAAACAAAGATCATTTCTTCTTCTTACGTAAGGGTACTATTTGAATAACGATTATTCATCTTCGTGGGTGAAGATACAATTTATTCTTATATTTTAAGTAATTATCCGCCGTTTTATACCAAATATATTGCGTCATCGTAGGTCAAATTACAGTTTTTAACAAGATTATATTCCTGCTTGCATACAGTAGGATTATTGAGATGTTTCTATTCTAGAAGAAGGTTTGGCCTGTTTACATTGTTATTTGTAAAGTAAAGCTCGCGATTTTCATGTATTAAATCAGCACTACTTGAACAAAACATCCATACAGATTCACAGTCAGGAGAAAATTTCGATGCATAGCTATTTACGTCATCATCCTCATAAAAATGGCTCCTTTAGAAACATTACTTTTGTTTTGTCCATTCGTTATATGTACGTATGATTTGACGACCTCTTCAAACTGATATTGTTCTTAGTTATTTGAATATTCAGGCTAACCAAACTATCATGGGAACGAATACGAACATTGACTTAAATTTGCGGTGTTGATTAGAACGTTGTCGGCATCCCATTGGAATTCACAAATGAAAAGAAATATGAAGATATATATATATATATATATATATATATATATATATATATATATATATATATATAAAAATATAACAAACGAACAAACCGGTTTCTCTCGTGTCTGATCTTTTTTGAGATGCTATAAAACGCCTACTAAGCTAAGACATGATCGGCATTTCATTCGTAATTGAGTCAAAGAAATGAGAGCCCTTCTAAGTTCTCCTCTAAACAGACTAGGTTTAGTCTTAAATCGTCGATCTATTCAAAGGAAATTACATCTTGTCTAATTTAAGCAGCTGCCTTAATCTACACCAGACTTCACGAACGGAACCAGAACCGTTTTCAGTATCAATTCAGATTCTGTTTCGGTTTCTGAAACTTGTATTGCCACAATTAATATGATTATAAAAAAAATCTGCTAACTACTTTTCCTCCATCCACTCCACTATCATGTGCAGAAAGAGAATGTTGAGACCTTCATGCACAGTCTCACCCTGACTGCTGACGTCAGCAAGACCGACATGGAGTTCGGCATGACCTCACCGTGGATTGAACCAATCAGCAGCAAGGTCAATGCCAAGTACGAAGGCTTCCCCATGTCTGGCAGTGCTGAGGTGAGAGTCAGTCATCATACTCAGACTCAGTGTTAGACTCACTGGTCAGTCATGCTATGTTAATGCTGAGGTCAGACCAATATTAGTCATTACTCATGCAGTGTTAATGCCAAGGTCAGACTAAATTGGTCATTAGTCAGACTTTGTTAATGCTGGATAAAGGTACTAGCCATTAGTAATGATGTGCTGATGCGAAGGTTAGACTCACTGCCTTATTAATGGCGAGGTCAGACTCACAGGTCAGCTACGCTGTATCAATGCTGGGGTTATTAGTCATGCTGTGTTAATGCCAATGTCAGATTCACTGGTCATCAGTCATGCGTATGCTGAAGTAAGAGTTACTGGTCTTCAGTTATGTCGTTTTAATGCCAAGGTCAGATTATTGGTCATTAGTCATGCTGGGTTAATGCTGAGGTCAAACTCGTTGGTCATTAGTCATGCTGTGTTAATGTTAAACACCTTCGCAGCTTTCTAGGATTGTTATGATAAAGTATGTCTCATTCTGATTGTTGAACGATCAGATGACTGAGAAGGGAGATGAAAGAAACGACAAAAAGCAATAGAAAGGCAGAAACATGCGAAGTAGATTTTTTCAGAACCACAAGACTGTTAACTATTGCGAAGATTTCATGTACGTTTCTGTATGGATTGCTAAACTACTGTCAATGCTTGTAGCGTTTTTTGTGTGTGTATATTATTGAAATGTGCAAAAGAGCATTGCTGCTGTTTCAGTTTTCCTGGGAACCACGAAAAAAGGTGACTGCAGAAGGTTCTGTCATCGTCAACAACTGGGATGACCTCGACATCAGCATGAGGGTCACGACCCCTGTGAGTGGCATGCGCACTTTGGCAGCGGAGGTGAGCAGCAAGGTAGAAGGCAGCGCTATCGTGGGTCAAGTCAACGTGGACCTGGGCATGCGCAAGAACGTCATTCTGACGACACGAGTGCAGCAAGATATCAGTGGAGTCCGTGTGAAGCTGACCACGCCTTGGGATGAGCTGCGTGTCGTGGACACCGGCATGGACATGGACGTCCGGTCTGCTGTGGGCAAGGTCAAGGCTGACTTCAAGGCCGTGCCCTGATTGGTCAGTACGAAGTCAGCGCCAGCTGGGATGCTGAAGATGATCTCAGTGCCAGACTTCGTTTGGATACTCCCAGACCCGACTTCCCATACCTCCAGGTGAGACGATGGTTACTGTCAGATCTGACTTCCCTTACCTCCAGGTAAGACGATAATTACACTCAGACCTGACTTCCCTTACCTCCAGGTGAGACGATGGTTACTCTCAGACCTGGCTTCCCTTACCTCCAGGTGATACGATGGTTACTCTCAGACCTGACTTCCCTTACCTGCAGGTAAGACGATAATTACACTCAGACATGACTTCCCTTTCTTCCAGGTGAGACGATGGTACAACCATGGTAACTGTCGGACCTTATTCCTTTATAGTACGATCAGAATATGATCACTTTGGTAGGCGTACCTTAAGTCAGCTCGAGGTGAGAATATAGTCACTGCTAGACCTACCTTTGGTCACCTTGTGCTGAGAATATAATCACTTCTAACCATCGCCTCATTCCATGGTCTACAGGTGAGATATTTATGACCACTCTTACCATCAGGTGAGATAACAGTTAGCCTTAAATCTGATTTTCCTCCTCCTTTTTAGGTGAGACAATAATGATTCCTAGACTCCCTGTACCTGTAGGGGTGGATCGTGGTCATAACTGTGTGAATACTATAAGTTCTGATCAATTCTTTTACCAGCTATCTGTATGTACTGGCCATCCCTAATCAAATGCCTTCATTTTTTGTCACTCTATCTTTGAGATGGTACAGATTCTAATTAGTATTCTTAATTGTCGACTTAAGATTATCACTGATTTAAGAGGAGTTCTGCTTTCTGATATTTCTTCTTTGAACTGGGCACAGGTTTGGATCAATTGTTTTTAGCTGTTTCCATAGAATAACCATGGCTTTAGTAGACTCCAGCTTTTCCTGATCCTTCATCCCTTGACCCGGGCACAGGCTGTGGTCAAATCCTGTGTCAACTGTCCTCAGATCCTGGCGTCCCAGCAAGGAAAAACGGCGTGTCCGTCAGTCCAGGGTGGAGCTGGAATACTCCCCACGTCAGACATACTCCCTGGACTCCACCCACTCCTTTGACGTTCCCCTGGTACTGGACGTCAACGTGGGTACTCCCTGGAGAGGGTATGAATCCCTGAGTGCCTCTTTCAGACACAACCTGAGGGACACCGCCATGGACGCTTCGGCCCAGGTCTGTTTACATAGTACACTACATGCATAATGCGTGTACATACATACATATATATATATATATATATATATATATATATATATATATATATACGTGGTGTGTGTGTGTGTGTGTGTGTGTGTGTGTGTGTGTGTGTGTGTGTGTGTGTGTTTTCGGCTATTTTTACACACACACACACACACACACACACACACACACATATATATATATATATATATATATATATATATATATATATATATAGTGTGTGTGTGTGTGTGTGTGTGTGTGTGTGTGTGTGTGTGTGTGTGTGTGTATAAAGATATAAAACAAATGCTAATATATGCACAGTATGCCGTCATTATGCAATTTGTGAATAAATTAATGATTTGAGTGTCTCCATCATTCACAATCAGCAGGGTTTCGAGAAGTAAACATCAGCATAGGTCTAAGTCCTACATCATGTGACGTGTTATAAAGCCCTGAGCATCTTTTTCATGCACGTCTGATGTCGCACGACCATTGATGCTTTTCTGGCACAAACATTTGACCCATAATTTTGACATGATGGCTTATTAACTGCATTTAGAAATGAAGCAAAAGGATGCTTGGCCAGCTGAAAATCTAGGAAGCGTAGAAAAGTGAAAGTACTGCTTGCAAATGATGAAAACAGGCGGCTGTAATGGGGAGATAGATTGTGGCCGTGGGCTGTTTAGATTTCATGAGAATTTTTGATGTTGCACAGGTGACGTACACGAATGAACAGGCCGTGAAGGTGACGGCCATGATGGACTGGTCACGTGGTTTGGACGGCAGCCTCACTGTCACTACACCTTTCGGTGGATGGGAGCAGAGCTCGGCCACCCTGCGCCATGAAGGAGACTGGGACGACTTCAACAGCCTTGCTGACGTCACCGTTGGTGGACAGGGAGTGACGGGCAGTCTGAAGTTCCTCCACAAGACGAAGACTGACGCTCAACTGTCCATCAGTACTCCGTGGTCAGGCTGGGAACAGGTAAAAGTCATTTAAGACACTGATATTGTCAATGCATTTGCAGAGCAAAAGTAAAGGCCGCTACACGGATGACCACCACACAAATACTTGGAAAGCTTTTCAAACTGCATGCCAACAACGGAATGATATACAATAATACGCCCATTGAATGCCTATGTTTGTTTAGTGCATCTAATTACAACTTAAACAAACTGATTTCATTACGTGTATTGCATTTATAAAAGTAAATAAGTAGCATAATGAATTAAAATTACTCGTAAACAATTCCAAATTTGCTCAATATATTTTGCGTAAACAGGGAGATTATGGGTTTGTGCAGATTGAGGCTGCTCTTTCCCGTAAAGGAGACCTGACCAACCTGCGCGGAACAGCCACCTTGGTCTACAGTGGCCAGAAGATGGAAGCCAATGTGATGAACAAGTGGAGCTCCCGCAAGGCACGTCTGGTGTGGCCTCCCTGTCCACTCCCTACACTGAGGACATGAAGCTCAGCTTTGAACAGACGGCTGACCTGCAGACCGATGCCTCCCTCAGCTATGGACGTCAGTACAGCCTGGACACTTCTAGCAGCGCCCTCTACAACAACAGAGAACTCAGCGCTTCCACCAACATCAAGTATCGTCTGGGAGGACCTCGCCACCTTGTGACCGCCTCTTTTGCCAAGGTTGGCTCCCTTGAGGACCTGTCCCTCACGGCTACCACCAGTCTGGACAAACAGGAGATCAGTCTGACAGCGGAACTGAACACACTGCGGGACATCAAGGCTGCCGTGGCTCTGCGAACACCTTTCAGCCGTTTTGAGAGCATGGGCGCCTCTTTCCACAAGAACGGGGATCTGAGCGGGATGACAGTAGAGAGCAATGTAGAATACATGACCGACAGGAACATCAATGGAAAGATAGAGCTTACTGTCCAAGAACTGGATCAAGTGAGTTTCCGTGGTTCCCTCACCTCCCCCTTCAGTGGACTGGAGCGTAGCACGATGTCCCTCTCTCACAGCATGAGCCCCGGGATGTGGCGAGGATCCTTCAATGTCGACACCACCATGGGCGACTTCGGCACTCTGGATGCGTCCTACCAGAAGACTGGCCATATGAACAACATGAAAGCTGAATCTCGCGTCAGCTACAATAGTCAGTCTCTGCTGGACGCCAGCTTGGCCCACAAACTGTCCTCCAACCGACTGAGGTCTTCTGTTCACGTGCTGACCTCTATGCTGCCAGAGTTGAACATGGACGTTAATCATCAAGGGGACATGAACCGTTTTAGTACCAAGGCCTCTGCTTCATTCGGGGCAGACAAAGTGTCTTCACAAACACAGTGGTCGATGAGCGAGGACAACGTCGATCTCACCCAAGCCATCACCTCAGATCTTCAAGATAACTCTCATCAAGCCACCGTCGTCCTGTCCAAGGCGGGACCCCTCGATGACGTCACACTGCAGCTTTCCGGAAACGTCAACTCCAAACGGGCCAAGATGATTGGTAAATTCTCCAGTGTCCGTGGCCTTTCTGCCTCCCTGGAAGTGGAGTCGCCGTTCGATGGGTACCGCCAGATGGGGGTCAACTTCCACAGGATGGGAGACTTCAGTGATCTGTCTGTCACAGCAGCTGCTAACTTGGAGCGTCAGAAGATTGAAATCATCAGCAAATACACCCGTGACAGTGAAGTCAGAGGCTCAGTTGACGTCACTACCCCCTTCCTTGGCTACAAACAGATGGGAGCATCTTTCAGCTATGGTGACGAAAATGCCATGGTCTCAGGAAACCTGCAAAATGACAGAATTGAAGCCACTGGCAGATTTGTCAGTAATCATGTCACTGAAGGCAACGTTGACATCTCGACACCCTTTGACGGCTACAAGCAGATGGGAGCGTCCTTCAGCTATGGCAGCAACAGCATGAAGGCTACTGCAGCCTTGCAGAACGACAAGATCGAGGCCACTGCTAACTATGACAATTCTGATGACATCACCGGCTCTGTAGAAGTAACCACACCATTCAGTGGATACAGTCAGCTAGGAGGTCAGTTCCGCTACTCTGGAGACATGAGTGATGCCACCATAACTCCAGTGGAAACATTGACAGCAGCAGGATGGAGATGACAGCCAAATTTCAGCAATGGTCAAGATGTATCAGGATCTGTAAACGTCATCACTCCCTTCAGTGGGTACCGCAGCATGGGCTCCTCATTTGGCATGACCAAGGACTGGAATGACCTCACTTTCACCACTGATGCCTTCCTGCAGAACGACAGAGTGGAGGTCAAGACCACTTTCCAGAACGGCCGTGAGATGTCTGGTAGTGTCAGCGTCAATACCCCTTTCACCAGTTTCCGTCACATGGGGGCGTCCTTCCAACAGACTGGAGACCGCAATGACTTCACCGTCCTGATGACCACGCACCTCATGGATGACAAACTGGAGGTTAGAGCTGCCTTTGCCAACAAGGAGTCTCTCTCTGGCTCTGTCAGCATGGCCACACCTTTTGAGGGATTCACCCAGGTGGGTGCTACCTTCAAACACACAGGGAGCGCCAGCAACTTCAACACCGAGGGCGAAGTTACCTACAAGGATGGGCAGACTGTCTCAGGAAAGGTGAAGCTTTAGAAAAATGTGTTATCATCTGACCAGTTTTTTTTTCACATGACAGGTGTTACTAAGCCAAAAAGTGAGCCAAACAAAATAATTAGCATACAACATGAAATTGTTTGCATAATAAATGAAACAGCTTTAGCTACTAATTTGCTTTATTTTAGAAACCAAATTTTAGGTCTGTTTCGCGACTTTCTAATATTCTTGGTAGAAAAAGCTTCTCAATATTTGTGGTAGAAATACCTTGTTCCTCAGAAGTAGAAAACACCACATACTATGTGCATAGTGAGCATTGCAGCATTATAATCGCTATGCCTGATGTCATCCTACAGGTCAACTTCTACAACTACCGTTTGAGACGTATTGAGGCGTCCGCTCAGCTGACCACACCCTTCCTCAATTGGGAGATGACCAAGCTGAGCTACAAGCATGTCGGAAATGCCAACAAGTTGGAATGTAACGCCATGCTGGAGTGTCGCCGTGGTCAGAAACACACTGCTGACCTGACGGTCAGTTGTACACATAGACACCGGATATCCTAGTAGAGAACAAACACCCTATCAGTCGTACACATAGACACCGGATATCCTTGTAGAGAACAAACACTCTATCAGTCGTACACGTGGTCACCGGATATTCTAGTAGAGAGCAGACACTCTATCAGTCGTACACATAGTCACCAGATATTCTAGTAGAGAACACACACACTCTGTCAGTCGTACACATAGTCACCGGATATCCTAGTAGAGAACAAACACTATGTCAGTCGTACACATAGTCTCCGCATATCCTAGTAGAGAACAGACACTCTATCAGTTGTACACATAGTCACCGGATAGCCTAGTAGAGAATAGACATTCTAATCAGTTGTATACATAGACACTGGAGATCGTGGCAAAGGACAGACACTATATCTATTGCACATATCTCGGCAGACTAAAGACATGCTCTTGCATGTCTTGATCGCTAAATGTATTCTTTTGTATGGTTTCTGTTTGCTTAATGAAGATGTCAAAGTAAAATTTTGAATATGTATGTCTTAACTATGTATTTGTTTGCTTGAAGGAGATCGTCAAAGCAAAATTTTGAATGCGTACGTCTTGACAATGCTTTGTTTGCTTAATGAGGCTTTCAAAATAACATTTTGAATATGTTAAGTTAGTCACATTTTCTTGCATAACAAATGAAAATTATAGGATAAAATGAAGAAGCATATGCCTTGCGAAACAGATGAGCGTAAAATGAATTCAGATTTTAAAGAATAGATGTCGTTCAAAGTTAATGTACTCTTCATCATTGTTTACTCAGCAATGTTACACTGAATTTTTAAGTTTGTGACCAATGTATACTAATGTATCAATGTCCAGATGTACTTTACAACAGTTATCTTTCACTGATCCTTACCATGTTATCGTCTTGGTGAACTGTAAAAACAGTCACACTTTACCAGTCCTTACCACGCCATTGTCCTTCCGGACTGTGGAACAATCACATCTCAATGACCCTTACTGTGTCCTCCAGATGGACTTCAGAGAAGACCAAGACGTGAAGCTGACCGTTAAGACTCCATACAACGGATTCCGCATGACCGAGGTGACTCACAGCCTGTCCCAGAGTGACAGCAGTGTCCAGTGGACCGGAACCATGACGTATGGGGAGGGGCAGCGTGCCTCCAGTCAGCTGACTGTCTCCTACCCTGACGACCGATTCAGCTCTCGCTTTGACCTTCAGACGCCCTTCACCTCTGACCTGACCACCACTTTCGATTTCCAGGGTGTTCTGTCTGCTCACACAAGGAAAATGGTATGTCATCGTTAAGTGTCACTTACAGAGGTTACTTTGAAATTTGTGTTAAAGGATTAGTGCAAGATAAAAACCAACCTATTGAATACTGGTAGAAGAGAAAGAATGTATGCCAAACGCTAGAAAAAGATAAAGGCAGAATGTCAGCTGATACCAACAGATAAGGACAGTCGATTCTGAACTTTAAAAAAAAAAACACTGTGATGCACATGAAAATAACTTACTTTACACAGCTAAAAGTTTGAACATAGGTGTACCATATTGGTTGTGCTGAAAAAAATATCTCCCACATTGATGTGTACTGGCATAATATGCCATTTTGATGTGTTCTGCCTGGAAGTATCCAATATTGATGTGTACTAAGGAAATATGTCACACATTACTGTAAGCTAGTAGAATATGTCTCATATTGATGTGCTGACAAAATGTATCCCACATCAATGTGCACTGACAAAATATGCCTCACATCGATGTACATCGACAAAATGTGTCCCACATTGGTTAGTGTTGACGGAATGTGTCCCACATTGATGTGTGTTGACAGAATGTGTCTCACATTGCTGTGTGCAGACGGTGCAGTACGGGAACCAGCTGCAGCTTTCTGACGAGCTGGAGTTCCAGATCAACGACAGTCCTCTTCTGCTGGTGAATGAGGTGCTGAGCTACACCTATGATGACGTCACCACAAAGCAGTCTGTGTATCTGCGTCGCGAAGGGCCCTGGAATGACGTCACTCTGGCGGTTAAAGGACAACAGAACAGTGAGGAGGTTGCCATGGACGTCAGCTTTAAGAACGAATATGGCAGAACTGAGGCCAACGTCAAGTCAACACCCCCCTTTCGATGGTTACAGGTACATGTAACTTGGCTAGCTTCACCATACATTCACATATATTTTGTTACCTTGATTATTTCAGTGCACGTTTCGGCTGCCTTCATCATTTCAGGTACATATGTCTTGGCTATCTTAAACAGATCAAATGCACAGTGTATTGGCTACTTCATCATTTCAGGTGCACGCCTTGGCAACCATCATCACTTCAGGTGTTTGCCTCAGATACTTTCATCATTTTAGGTACATGTGTCTGGAATACTTTTAACAGGTCAAATGCACATATCTTGGCCACCTTAATCATTTCAGGTGCACATCTTCTTGGATACTTTCATATGTCGAGTGCACATGTCTTGGCTACCTTCATCATTTCAGGTGCATGTCTTCGCTAGCTTCATCATTTCAGATGCACATGTCTTGGCTATCTTCATCATTTCAGATGCACGGCATGGCTACCTTCATCATTTCAGGTGCACATGTCTTGGTTATCTTCATCATTTCAGGTGCACGTCTTGGCTACCTTCATCATTTCAGGTGCACATATCTTGACTACCTTCATTTGTCGAGTGCACATGTCTTGGCTACTTTCATCATTTTAGGTGCATGTCTCGAATACCTTCATTATTTCAGGTCCAGGACCTGACTGCCTTCATCATTTCAGGTACACATTCTTGGCTACGTTCTTCATTTTAGGTTTAAATGTTTCGGCTACCTTCAGTATTAAATCTTGGCTACGCCATCACTACAGGAACATGTGTTTGGGGTGACTTTGTATGTTGGGTACACATGTCATCGAGACCTTTTCCATTACAGTCTCCATCATTACATATGCACACAGCTTGACTACCTTCATTATAACTTTCAGAATGGCTGCGATTTTGTGTTCACAATTTTAAATCAGTTACCCGAAGCATTTGACAGCGGTTACATCGCTTAACATCTGTAACCAAGCTAAACAACCGGGACAGCTCAGATTCACACACACAAGCTACACACACACACACACACACACACACACACACACACACACACACACACACACACGCACGCACGCCACACACACACACACACACACACACACACACACACACACACACACACACACACACCTCTGCACACTGTTTTTGTGGACTAGCTGACGTCACTATGTGTTGTGCCGACAGTGACGTAGGAGCCAGCTTTCAGCACGTGGGTGAAGTGAGCAGCGCCTTCAGCACGCAGGCCAGAGTGGAGTACACCGATGGACAGGAAGTGGCCGCCAAGCTGGACTTCATGCGCTCTACCTGGCAACGACTGGAAGTGACCGCCGAGCTGACCACTCCCTTTCGAAGACTGGACGCAGACACAGGCCCAGTACAGACATCAAGCTGACCATGGTGAGGCCTGTGCACCGGCTGTGTTCAGTTAGTACAGACATGACATTGAGGATAGTACAGTAATGTCACAGGCCACAGGACCGTCATGGCTTCAAATAAAGCACATTTCACAAGAAACTGTACAAACATTACACTGACAATGACAAGAGCATGAAAATCTTACTGTTCACAGTGTAATTAACTTTGTATCAAATAATGATAAGACGTGGCATATTAATGGATGAAATAGGTCACTTGGTATAGAGTCTACCACCAGAAATCGGTTAGACTTTCAAATTTGTTAAATGTACTTATCATTTGCTTTTTTTCATAACAGTTTTGAGAAATCAATTTGCAAAAGATGTATCATTTTGCAGCTTTACTTACTTTGTGCACTGGAACCTAGGAACCACATTTCATTTAGTGATAGATGTGTACCAAGAGGCTGGTTATCTGTATGAAGCAGCGCACTTACTAGATGCCATTACAGTATTTGCAAAGTTATCTTTTTTTAATGTGTTCACATGCTTTAGACAGTCTGTGACGGTGCACATGGATTCGCATCCGTCTTATCATAAAAGTTCACGTGCTGTGACTATGCAGATGGATGGACGTGTTCTGTTGCTATCAGATGGATTCACTTGTCACGCTGGAGTGGAGTACCTCGACAACCAACGAGTGACTGGTGACCTGCGCGTGACGTCATCTCCTCACCCCGAGGTGACGGTGGCTGTGACGACTCCCTGGTCCAGCTGGGAGCAGCTGTCTGCCGCTGGCTCCTACCAGAATGATGGCTGGGGCAACAGGGAGGTGGGCTTCTGCTCTGCTCTCCATTCTCTGTGCTCTGTGTTCTTTTCTTTGCCTCCACTCTTATGTTTTTATCACTGACTTTGCTCTCATTGGCTCTGCTCTGTGCACTTATCTTCAATATTCTTGCGGTATGTTTGTCCTTCTTCTACAGAAAAGAATTATCTCTGGCTAACACGCTAACACGCTAAATAAGTAATAATCAACCAGTCTGTCAGTCTGCCACTCCTCTACTGCACCCCCCCCCCCCCCCCCAGAACTACTCTGAATTGTGGGATACACCAACATGACCTGGATACCAGCTGCCGTGGCGAAGTGGTTAGCGTCACAGACTCCTAGTTGGGAGGTCGTGGTTCAAATCCCATCAGAGTCATGTGGGATTTTTCTGCCCTGACCGGCTCCTACCCAGAGTTGAGTTTGCTACGGGCTCAGTTGGGAAGACTGGGACCTACTGTTAAGTTTCATGTACTTAATGTATACGTCTCTGAGAGTGTTGCTCGAATTTCCTGACCTGCACTGCAGGTGTCTGTATCTCTATGGGATATATTATGAAATAAGCGTAGAGTACAGCCCTGTCATGCAGCCTCACACAGGAATGGAAATCCGTAGCATCATCTTCTCATTCTCATCGGTCAGCATAAAAAAAGTCTCAAATTACGTGGCCCTTCATGCCCTGCTCTCATGGTGACCTAAGTTTCGATGCCCACTCCAAGTCTGTAGCCTTGGTTTGATTCCGTCGGGGTCGCAGGTATCGGCGAGTGCATGAGAGCTGTCGTTGGACACGTGTAGCGCCCTCGGGGTAGAGGGCTCCGCGACTAAGCAATTACTGTCGAGTAGGGGGCTTAGTAAGTGGTGTCCTGTGTATGTTGGATCAGCACAGGCACCACTGAACACCACCGATGTGACTCGGCAGCAGTCTGTTGTCTCCTCCTCCGTGGGTTGCCTCTTGACGGCTCGACATTGACCTCTCCCTGTGGGTAGCCGGTGCGGTGGGCTGGGCCTGGCTGCGTCTTGGACGGGTTGTTGAGCGGCGTGGAAGCAACGCCACTGAGCTGGCAAAGAAAAAAAATGACCTGGATACTACAGAAGATAAACAAGACACCAGCAACTTTTTAGCTTTTGAAACAAGCGAAATTCGCATGAAAAGACTTTTTTCGTCTTAATTATCAATGCAGGGGCAGGAATGTACATTCCAAAGTTGTAAGGAATGCTATCTGTCGGAACTTAAGAAAGGTGGACCTTGGCCAGCGCTACACTGTCCACTCTTCTCCCAATGTACTGACAATCAGTTCTCATCCCACGGTGTTGTCTGGCAGGTGTCTGCTAAGGTGTGACCCTTGGCCAGGGCTCTGTCTACACCGTTCACTCTGCCCTCGGTACTGCCGACGATGCTGCCACTTCCTTAAGTGCTCGTCTGACCACACCCCATGCCGACTGGACCACACTGGAGCACGTGGCAGCTTGGAGGGAGGCCTGGAGAACTTCAAGAGCTCCGCCTACCTCAGCACTCCTCTGCTGGATTCTGTCAGTGCCTCTGCCAGTGCCCGCTACAGCTCCTTGTTCGACCTGACGGCAGCCGCCACTCTGAACACACCCTTTGATGGCGTCAAGGACTGGAAGATAGAGGTAAGGGAAGTTACCAGTCTCAATGCAACGTACCGAAAACGCAAGAAAACATAGCCATACATACTCGGGAGATTCGCTTTTCTTTGGCTTAGAACAAGAATAAAAGCCATTGTGTTGTGTTGTCTTGGATTGTGTTGTGTTGTGCTGTTTTGTTTTGTGTTGTATTGTGCTCTTTCATATTGTATTGTACTGTTTTGTATTGAGGTATGTTGTATAACTTCCTCATCACAACAGATGGTAGTGTGTGTAAAATTCCGACTCCAGTTCCCATGCACACCGCAGCGCTAAAGTACAGTGCCACCGGAATCTTCCTCTTCAGACCTTTAAAGGGCGGATTACCTGTATCATTTTCTGCCAGCGATACCTCTGTTGTCTCCATGGGATGTTCAACTTACGATAAGTGACTGTTGCACACAGGACAATTCATCATCTCTTTCGTAGGTCTAGGTCCCAAACTACAGCTTTAGGTGTAGTGAAAACTAAGAGACAAGAAATCTCTTGAAAAGATTTGGACCAGGCGCCCGAGATTTTGTGGTCTTTCTAGTTTCCAGATCTCCGTCGACCTCATCATCCCTCTGCTGCACTCTGTAAATGCCTCAGCCACTGTCATTGTCAATATCTATTGTCTCTAACTCTGTCAGCAAAGATTTGGGATCAGATTTTCAAGCTGCCACAAACATTGGATGCATTATACAAGCAAAAAGAAAAAAAAGGGGGAAAAGACCCAACCTGTCATTCACTCAAAAGTGATGTTCAATTGCAGATGGCAAATGGGGAACGCGGCGTCCAGAGGACGAGTCACGTGATCTTGGGCTGGTCAGGTGACCAAGAGATTGTCATGGACGGCACGCTGAGTCACAGCAACGGCTGGTACGAGCGCGCCCCTGTTGACGGATTTCAGCCTTGTCACCCCGTTTGAAGCAGTGCGCTCAACCAGTTGGCTGTTGGAGCACCACTCTTCACAGGGCAAATATGAACAGAAGGTGAGGACAGATGTGAACAGAAAGTTAGGGCAAATATGAAGGTGAGGGTAAGGTGAGGGCAAATATGAACAGAAAGTGAGGGCAGATATGAACAGAAAGTGAGGGCAGATATGAACAGAAAGTGAGGGCAGATATGAACAGAAAGTGAGGGCAGATATGAACAGAAAGTGAGGACAGATGTGAACAGAAAGTTAGGGCAAATATAAACAGAAGGTGAGGGTAAATATGAACAGAAGGTGAGGGCAGATGTGAACAGAGGGTGAGGGCAAATGTGAACAGAAAGTGAGGGCAGATATGATGAATATGAACAGAAGGTGAGGGCAGATATGAACAGAAAGTGATGTGAACAGAAGGTGAGGGCAGCAGGGCAGATGTGAACAGAAGGTGAGGGCAGATATGAACAGAAAGTGAGGGCAGATGAACAGAAAGTGAGGGCAGATGTGAACAGGTGAGTGCAGATGTGAACAGAAAGCAGTGAGGGCAAATATTGATAGTATGTGAGAGGTTATTGTGAACAGTCAAAACAAATAACAGCAGAAAGAGAGGACAAATATGAAAAGAAAACGAAGGCAAATATGAACCATGGGTAAAGGCTAATGTCAGTAGAAGGAAAAGGCAAAACATTAACACAGAATATGAAAAGAGAAGGCGAAACATAAAGGTAATGCGTGGGCAAAAGCAATACGAATAGACGAAACATTAGACATTTAGAGCAAATACAACCAGAAAGCGGCGTTTACTGACGAACCTTTGTGTCTGCACAATGAAGACGTCAGTACAATGCGCTGTACCGTATGCAGGTGACCGGCAGTCTGAACGGCGACAAGCTGGTGACCTTGACCTTGCCACCGTGGCTGACCTCCCCCCCAGGTGACCCTGACCCTGAACGAGCCCTACGCCATGCAGTACTCGGCAGCACGCACCAGTGAGGGCGCGGAACTCAACCTGGACTGGAACCGCAACGACCCCGACAGCAACCTGCGCCTCATCTGGCACCTCACCGCCTCCAGCGACTCTGCCATGCTGCAGCATGACTTGGAACTGAAGGTATGGGGCTGCTGTTATGTGAGTCTGTAAGATTGAGTGTTGTAACTCTGGGCTCTGGAAGATAGTGTTGTAACCCTGTGCTTCTGGAAGATAGTGTTGTAACGCTGCGCTTCTGGAAGATAGTGTCGTAACCCTGTGGCTCTGTAAGGTAAAGTGTTGTAACCCTGTGCTTCTGGAAAATAGAATGGTGCAGCCCTGTGCTTCTGGAAAAAAAAAGAGTGGTGTAAGCCTGTTTCTCGGACACAGCGTGTTATTATCCCGTAATTCTGGGAGTTAGAGTGTTGAAAACCCATGTTTCTGAAAGAGTGCTTCTGGAAGAAAGAATGTTGTAACCCTGTGCTTCTTGATGATAGAGTGTTGTTATCCTGTGCTTCTGGAAGATAGAATGTTGTTATCCTGTGCTTCTGGAAGATAGAATATTGTTGGCCTATTGTTATGCCGTGCTTCTGGAAGATAGAATGTTGTTATCCTGTGCTTCTGGGAGATAGAATGTTGTATCACTGTTCTTCTCGATAAATTAATTGTGATTTTAGTAGTCTGTGAGTTTCTATCTGGAAGATACTCTTTTTTAAAAATATGCATTTCCAGTTTAGCAGAACATGAAGGTTCAAATAACGTAATTGCAATACACACTCTGTCTCTGTCTGGACGCTGAAATTGGGTATAATACTGTACCAGCAAAGCTATTGATCAACCACAGTTTCCTGGTTTGGGTTGTTATTACCCTTTAGATATACGCATGTTCTTCTTTAAAATTATCAACAGTTGATTTGGTACATGGAGTGTTCGGCATGGATACAAATGTTTTAATGATGATGCTTCCCTTACCATCAGTTACAATTATCGTTGATACTGTTTGCCATTATTGTCGTTCTTGTCAAGGCCACTGAGCTGTGCTATGAGGCGAAAGAATAGTCCGTCCCATACCACTCCCCTTTCACAGGAAACGCATTATTTGTGTAGTAATGGTACTACCTATGGTATTACTGGCAGTATACATGTGTATGTGTTTATGTTATTGCTGTCACTGTGCAGGCCATTCAGCCATCATGCACTATGGGGGCCAAGTACACTCTGATATCCTCTTCACACAAGACTTCCAGCCAAGGAGAGCTGTACTGGGGCAGGGGAAGTAACCGCAGAGCGTTCTACACGCTGGATCTCACTGACATCAGCCGTCGCTCCAGCACGAGCTACGAGGGCAAGGTGAAGGTCGGAGTGTTTTCACGTGCAGTTCAGCTAAACGGAGCGGTGTCCCAAAGCCCCGTGTCTCGTCAGATGGACGCCACGGTTCACTGGGATGCTGACCGAGACCTGAACAAACAGGTGGCCCTCAAGACCAGTGGGACTTCCGGCGACAAGAACAAAGCTGACGTCATCCTTAGCCTTCCTGCCATCAATCAGGTGAATGGCTGTTTTTAGGTCGTCTATGTCTTTACCTGTCTGTATGATCGAGGGGTAAACCCTCCTTCGCACCTGTTCTAATTCGTCTCTAGTTGTTTTCAGTGCGTCAGTACCTTTACCTACCTGTAAATGTCATACTAAATTATAAATTAATGTGATCCAAACACCTTTTGACTAGTGTCTTTTTTTTCAACATTTTCTATTGAAAACAATAGATCATTTGTTATTCAAAAACAGATGGGGTAGGTGAGCGCACAGTGCTATAAACAAAGACATCTTAAAGAGGCCATTTCAGGGTGTGTGTGTGTGTGTGTGTGTGTGTGTGTGTGTGTGTGAGTGTGTGAGTGTGTGTGTGTGTGTGTGTGTGCGTGTGTGTGTGTGTGTGTATGTGTGTGTGTGTGTGTGTGTGTGTGTGTGTGTGTGTGTGTGTGTGTGTGTGCCTCCAATCGTTTATACATAGTGTGGTCACGTGGTATGCAGGAGGTGCGCGTGCAGAGCGAGGTGGCAGTGAACCAGGGGAAGACACTGCTGGACACCACCACCGCCCTGTCCTACTCCCAGGACTCCAGCAAGGTGCTGACCTTCAGCTCCAAACTGCAAGACACCACAGACGCCTGGGACACTGGCAGCAACTACACCCTGCAGCTGACCTTGACCCATCCCCACACTGACCTCGATGTGTCCATGACCTCTCACCTCGGGGTCTCCGAAGACCGCTACTCCGCGGCCATTGACACATGGTACCTGACGTCACGCCGCCAGCGCAAGAATATGGCTCTGCGTGGAGAGATCGACCAGCTGAGGCAGCAACTCACAATGGAGGTGCGTGTGTCTTGTAGGCCTGAAACGATCATTTACTGCCTATGGAAGGCTGCATTGGTGAATACCTGTTAGGTCTGTGCAGCTGACGTCTCTGAATCATTGACCATCCATGCAATGTTTACATTGGATGAAAACCTGTGTTAGGCCTGTAACGTTTATATCCATGAATTGTTAACAATGAGTTTTGTGTTAGGCCTATAACGTTTATATCCATGAATTGTTAACAGTGAGTTTTGTGTTTACAGGTCTGTGTCAGGCCTATGACTTTAATGTCTCTGAATTTATGATACCTGACTTGGGTTTAGGACGTTGACATCTCTGAAGCATATCTGTGGCAGCATTCACACAGAAGTCGGGATTCAAATGTTGATCTCTTTCATTTATGAACACTTTCTAGTAGTGCTGACTCAGCTACGTCAAGTGACAGCTTTAACCTATTAGTTAAGGTACCATTCACATCGAATGAATACCTAGAGGCATCAAGCGCTCATATCTCTAAAACTATCAACCATGGTAATATTAGTGTAGGATAAAGTCCTAGTTCAGCGCATTTCTTTCTAATCCATCACCGGTATAGTTTGAAAATATGTTGACTGCAGATTATGAATTGAAGCAATAGATTGAAAGTGATGCTTCCATGCCACCAAAACAATGGACCAAATGAATAACAAAGAAGACACTGGAGTCTTCTACTGTCTGGAGACACAAAGATGACAAAGAAGAAAAAAAAGCAGTTTGATGTGGTGTGCAGAGTGTAATGGGCAGAAAGTCATGTATATGTGTTGTTTTGGTGGTGTGTGTTTGCCTGTAGAATAGATCAGATGCCAAAACGTGTTGCTTTCATATGGCACTTTGTTTAATCCATTAATGGCCTAGTAACATAACTGTTGTCCCCCGTAATCATAAAGGTTACCCACACTTACTTTCAGGCGACTTCATCGTGCCCTAAGCCATAGCAATTATAGGCTGATGTTTTGCTGACAGATGGTGAGTCCGGTGAAGAAGGTGATGATGAAGGGGCAGGTGAGAGTGTGGAGCCTTACTCTCTCAGCCTTACCAACCGCTACGACGATGACGCAGTCATCCAGGCTGACGTCACACTGGACACCAGCAAACGATCCTTCAGCTTCAAAACCAATTACGATCTGGGTAAGTCAGCAGTTGTTGCTGGTGGCTTCACTCCTGCCAACGAAACACATCGTTGCTGCATGCACAGCAGCTTCCATCTGGACTCCTAAACCCGTGCCGCTGTCACCGTCACATCTTAGCTTGTTCAGAGCAACTCCCATCTGGATTCCTTCATCCTTGCCATCGTCACTTTCAAGTCTTAGCCACGTATTGCACGCATTCTTTAACTTCTACAGAGTACCCATTTACGACTCGAATCGTATCCATGATCGCTTCCGTTATAACCAATATTTTAACCGTTACATGTAGTCCACCTCAGTAACAATTACGCAATGCGCATTCTACGACTGCTACTCAGTATCCAATCGATTAAGGTGATGTAGTACCTATTCACTGGTTTACACACATTATGCATTCTGTGACCGTGTCACTGTACCCATTTTACGATCGTTGTATAGTATCCATTCTTTCACAATTAAACATACCCATTGTATAATAGTTACATGGTACCCATGTTACACAGTGCTGTGAATACTGAATAGCGCCCATTCTATGAACATTGCAAAGTACCCCTATTATGCAGTACCCATTCTATGATCATTTTTCAGTGCTCATTCTATGACTTGCTAACTACCCATTCGCCCAGTTGGTGTGACGTAGCACCTGTTCTATGACACTCTGTCAGTATCTAAGTTAAGTACGTCACTCAGTATCCACAGTATAACGACTACGCAAGATTTAATGCATGACTGTTGCAGACCTCCCATCCAGAACGAAACCTAATTGTGAACGCTCACTACGTCAACGACTCGGCCATCAAGGCGGAAGTGTACCGTGATCACGTGACTAACGTCGTTGCTGACGCTCTTCTGGCCTTACGTTTGAACACCTCCACCCTCCTCCACTCCCGTCTGCAGTGGCGTCCCTCCTCCCTCCGCGAGTTGCAGGTAAGGGAGAGTACCTGTCAAGAATGTGTGCCCGGAAAGAGAAAGCTTTCAAATGATATTCCACGTATGAACAAATGACGAAGACAGAAACGAAATGACATATGTTAGGGGTGTAATGAAAACTATATGTACATTTAACACATCATACAAAAAGAGTGTTGGTATTCTGACCATCAGATGTGGTATAGTGGTCAGTGCACCGGGTTGCAGGCTTGGAGTGGTGGATTCCAGTCCTATCAGAGCATTTCTTAAGAGCAGTTTCGGCTCCACCTGATTGTTGAATTTGTTGTGGAATCAAATGGGAAGGTTCAATGTCAACTCAGATGTCTCTATTGCTCTGAAGTGGTTAACACTGAAAATTAAATAGAAAGAAAGAGTAGAGTAAAACCCTGTCACATAATCCCTAAAGACGGTGGAACTTAATAGCATCATTTCCATCATCCCTATATCATCTCTGAAAATGTCTCAGATTGCGTGGTCCTTTACGCTCTGCCCTCATGCTGACCTCAGATTCGATGTTTGCCACATGTATGCCCGTAGTTCGTATCAACGTCTTCGTATTGTCACCTTCATGGGGACTGTTGCTGGATGGACGATGGGACACAGCAGTCACAGACTGTGGACTCAATGATGCATGAAATATGGAACTCACAGCGAAGACACCTTCAGTATAGACTGGGATCTGGAATGACATGAATTTCTTGTAAGCATTATGAAAGAAGTTTTGTAAGTTTATGTATTTTCCTCAGAAAAAACTGCATCTTTTTACTTATTTTTGTGTTATTTCTTTTTTCTTCAAACTACATAGTTATTTTTATAGCAAAGAAACTGTGCCAAACGTTTGGATTTCTAAATAACTGTGTTCTTTGGATTTCTTTCTTTTTGTTTATTTTCTGTTCGCTGCTTGCATCTAGTGATATGTACAATCCTGTTAAACAGGTTTATCATTTGTATTCTCCAAGCCGCAAACACGGGTCACGGATGAATAAATCTTCTTCATGTTCCCAGTGTATCAAAATATTCAGAATTCATGAAACTTTCATCCAAAGTCCTAAGAACATATCTTTGTTCTCCAGGACTACACCCTGATCAAGCTCGGTGAGTTAGCTGCAGGCAGCAAGGAGAGCGTGAAGAGCGTCAGTGATGCGATACGTGATGAGCTGGCGGTCAGGTATTCCCGTAGTGCTGCCGCTCTGGCGGAGGACCTGACTCCCTGGATGGACCTTCTGAACAGCGAGATGAGCGAGGTGGCCTCCCAGCTGCAGACCCTCAGACGTCAGCTGAACCGCTTCTACCGCCGGAGTCCTCTCCTGCAGAATGCGGGCATTGCCGTGTCTGAACGCTTCCAGGACTTGCAGTAAGTTCTGCAGAATGCTACGTTTACACAGCAGAGTGATTCACAAGCCTTGTATTTTGATGAGTTTCAACTCGTCAGAATAGAAGGCTTGTGATGAGTTTCAGCTCATCAAAATGCAAGGCTTGTGTATAGCGTTTCTAGAGTGCTAGGCCTACATAGCTCCTGCAGTTTTCACTTCAACGTTCAAATGAATTATGGTTGTGAATACCATAACTTATAACAGAAAACAAAGGTCCATTTGGACATTTGTTGAAATGTTCTCATTCATGATTTCAGCGAAAATGAAATGCAGTTCAAACGTTATAGGTAAATGACGTCATGAGAGAACACGCTGGATATTGGTATGAGTTAAAATTCAAATAGAGCCAAATGTCAATGTAAATGTCCAGCTAGATGTCCAGACATATGGTAGGTGTGTGAGAGCAGTTGATGGTAAGATGGGAAACGTGACTTTAAAGAAACCATATGCCTGTATAAATGAGTGTGTGTGTGTGTGTGTGTGTGTGTGTGTGTGTGTGTGTGTGTGTGTGTGTGTGTGTGTGTGTGTGCAGGCAGTACATTGGCGACCTCTCAGACAGCTACCAGCAGAGAACAGAGGCCTTCAACCAACAGATGAAGGACGCTGTACAGGCCATGAGACAGTACCGTGCTGACCTCTACTACCAACAGTCTGTCAACACTTTGCTGCAAGCTGCAGAGGTGACTAGTCTGTTAAACTACCATCAGTCTGTCAACACTTTGCTGCAAGCTGTAGAGGTGATTAGTCTGTTAAACTACCATCAGTCTGTCAACACTTTGCTGCAAGCTGTAGAGGTGACTAGTCTGTTAAACTACCATCAGTCTGTCAACACTTTGCTGCAAGCTGTAGAGGTGACTAGTCTGTTAAACTACTAACAGTGTGTCAACACTTTGCTGCAAGTTGTAGAGGTGACTAGTCTGTTAAGCTACCAACAGTCTGTCAACACATTGCTGCATGCTGTAGAGGTGACTAGTCTTGTTAAAATACCAGCAGTCTCTGTCCACAGTACCGCAAGCTGTGGAGGTGACTGTTAAACTATCAACAGTCTGTTCACATATTGCTGCGAGCTGCAGAGGTTGGCAGTGTTTTAAACTATTAACTGTCTGATTATGCACTGTAGCAAAGTGGAGGTGACTACTAAATCACCAACACACATTTCTGCAAGCTGTTGAGGTGACCACTTGGTTAAACTACTGACTGGGTGAGTTGCTGATGTTAATGAGCTGAATTGGTTCCTGGAGTTCATACACTGAATAGGTTGCTGATGTTAATTAAGTGTATGGGCTCGACGTGAATTCGGTTTGTGGAGTGCTTGCATTTTGGACCAGAGGGAAGTGGAGATAGAGCAGAGGGAGGAGGGGGCTGGGTGGGAGAGGAGTGTAGGGGATGGATGGGTCTAACGATAATACATTGACGGATGGGGACAGGAGTTAGGGGAGTCACGATGTTAATGCACAGACTGAGTTGATGATGACAATATACACTGTATACGAAGTTCTGCATTGGTGGGTAGGGTGCAGGGGTTGACTAATGTTAGGATGGAACAGATGACAGAGACACTACTAATTAGAGGACTGACTGATTGATTGATTAATTGAACATTATTGGGGTTACAGGAACTGATTGACAGTGGGGTGGAGCAGCTGACACAGACTTTGATGTCTCTGGACAATTATCTCCTGGCTGTGAGACAGCATAGTGTCCATCTCTCTAACACTTTGTCAGGTAAGTCTGTATTTCCAACACTATATTGTGTTTGTCTGGGAAGATTGTGAATGAGGTATCGCTGTCTCTGTAACACTGTGCCAGGTAAGTCTGTCTATCCAACACTGTATTAGGTAAGTCTGTCTGTCCAACACTGTATTAGGTAAGTCTGTCTGTAAATACGGGTATCACGTGTGTCTGCCTTCTTACATCGGTGAAGTTTTCCAAGACTGCGTCAAGTCTGTCAAAAGGCTGCATTGCATACGACCACTATCATAAAACTAGGTATCAACATTGGTGGTTGCGGCACGTTTCATTAAGCGAAGATTGCATTAGCTGATATCATTTACAAAAAAATATTAAGCTTCGATTTTAAATTGGCAATTACTAAATGTAAAAAGATCAGCCATCCCAAGTAACTGAAGAAAAAAAAAATAGAAATGAGAATGTCTGCTCCACATGAAGATTTTTGTTAACTTAATTCATTCTGCACACCAAATATATATAAAACGCAAAATGTATTCTTTCTCCAGTGAAATGAATGAAGTTTCACATGTTAATCATGGCAGTTTCAGAGGAATCTCAAGTGCATTTTGTTCACTCCTAATTCTAAGTCATTTATATCAGTAATGGTGATAGAGTCTTCTTGCAAAAACTGTTTGCCCCCTGGTGTGTTCTGCTAATACAAGAAAATACTGGGTGACCAAGCCATCACAGTATATATTACATTTTCGGAAAGCCATGGGAGGTGTTGAGAGTCTACAATGTCGGTACAAAGTTGTGTAACTGTTAACCTTTTTTGCAGATGCAGAGACAACGCTCAGTGTCAACTCACATTCCCCGGACAGATCACTTTGTTTATACACATTCATCTGTATTGAAAAGTGTTTCTTTTGCAGATGCTGTGTACAACATCAGAACACACCCACATATTCAGTACTTGAAGAATTCTCTGGACCTCACACCCTACCTCCACACTGTCGGCCACAAGCTGAGTGAAGTGCGCATGCCTGAGGAATACACTGCTGCCATCTACAGAGCGTCCAGTCGTGTCAATGACGTCATGTCTGACGTGCTCGGCATGGAAAAGATAAAACACTTCAGAGACGCGTCCAATGAGATTTACCAACAGGTCTGTCAATCAAGTTTATCGACATATCTATAAACTTTAATGGCAGGCCAGTTAATGAGTTATACTAATAGGTTAGTTTGAGGTTTACCAAGAGGTCAATTATTGAGGTTTACAAGAAGGTCAGTCGATGAAGTTAATCAACAGGCAAGTTGATAACTTTACTTAGAAGTCAGTGAATGGTCTTGCCAACAGGTCAGGTTTATGTTTGAGATAAGATGAAATTTGAGCACTTACATGACTATCATCACGACGAGGTAACAAGAAAAATGCTAATATTAGTGGCTTTTACCATTTCTTTTTTTTTTTTTTTTTTTTTTTTTTTTTCTGTCCCAACCTCTGCGCGACTTCAGAGGCAGTGCACCCACGCCGCTCATTCCGACACCCCGTCCACAGCCACAGCCCGGTCGGCCCCGCCGCAGCCCCGGCACCGGCAATCCACAGGGAGCGGTCACTGTCAAGTCGTTGAGAGGCAACCCACCGGAGGAGACACTGCAATGCTGCCGAGTCACTTCGGTGGTGTTCAGTGGCGCCTGTTCTGATCTAACATACGCAGGACACCACCTTCTAAGCCCCCTACTGACGACAATAATTGCTTAGTCGCAGAGCCTGCGTGAGTGAGCTCTCCCTCCGGAGGGCGCCACCACGTCCGTCCAACGACAGCCCCCATGGACTCGCCGATACCGGTGACCCCGACGGAACCAAACCAAGACCACAGACGTGAAGAGGACATCGAAACTGAGGTCACCATGACAGCAGGGCATGAAGGGCCACAGAACTTGAGACATCTTTTTTATTTTTAAATGCTGATCGATGAGAATGAGGATGATTAAGATGATGCTACGAATTTCCATTTCGGTCTGAGACTACATGACAGGGCTGTACTCTACGCTTCCTTTCAGAATATATCCCGGCGTCATCCAGGCCCGAGAGATACAGGCACCTGCAGTGTTGGTCAGGAAATTTGAGCAACACTCTCAGAAACGCATCCATTAAGTGGATGAAACTCGACTGTGTGGTCCCAGTCTTCCCAACTGAGCCCGTAGCAAACTCAACTCTGGGTAGGAGCCGGTCGGGGCAAAAAACCACATGACTTCTGATGGATTCGAACCCGACCTCCCAGCCGGGAGTCCGCGACGCTAACCACTTCGCCACGGCGGCTGGTGGCTTTTACCATTTCATTCAATGTTAAAACATGCAGATGCAGACTTAAGCAATTTAATCACGCTCAGATTCGTACTGCTTATTTTGACAGCGCATCTTGATCAAAAGTATTTCTGTCACTAGAAATTTTATTTCCTTCAAAATTTCAAAGTGGCAGATTAAAGTGGAAGGCTGATTCCAAATTGAATCATTGTTTTGCATATCAGCACTCAGAGCACCAATGCAATTGTTGCAATGGCTTTAAACAAACTTGTCATTTTCAGTTATTTTATGTGTTTCAGCAGCTTAGAAATTCCTCTACGTCTATGGTAACAAGGAAGCAATGGCAGATGATTGATGATCAGGTATACAGGTTTTGTGGTGGATATCTTTTGTGCAGGGTGTGTGGGCCTACAAGTACTGGCAGGTGGAAGACAACCTGAAGAAACACCTTCACAGCATCGCTATCCTCCTCAAGGAGATCATCCAGGAAGAGCTGGACGTTTATGCTCATCATTTCCGCTTCCTGCAAGAAAGTCACGTCACCGTGTGGCAACCAGACCATGGAGAGATTCAGGCTGAGGTCCATCTACCCGTTTGCCATGGAAACGCTGGACTCTATGCCGGATGTGACGCCACTGGTGACACAGTACAATGAGGTCATGGGGGTGGTCCCTGACATGGACACTGTCCAGTACTTTTATGAGAACGTGAGTCTTGTTATCCTTGCACTTTACACTCTGATGGCAGACATGCTCTCGTGATTTCATTTCATCCATCAGTACATGCCCCTAATTTTTCTCTCAACCTGAACGGAGCAAATTTTGTGCCAGACTACGAAGTGGTCGTAAAGTTTATCGTTCGAAGGACTTACGCCGCATACTACTGTATAAATGATGGTTTCATCTGTGTGTATATGGCTCTTAGAAAGTGGGTTAAATTCGTTCCTACATTTTTTGTTATTGGTATACGCCGACAGTTAAGTCAAAAACTTTCACGCAGAGCGCTGATATGTGCCTGAACAGTTCTTCATTGATAACACCGAATGTTTCTTTTACACATGCTTGAAGGAGCGGTGTGCAAAAGAGCAGGCGTCAGAAGAAGAAAAACAAAAAAGAAAAAAAAATAAATATTTTATGTGGGTTTAAACCACAGAGACAGGGGGAGAGAGAGAGAGAGAGAGGAGAGAGAGAGAGAGAGAGAGAGAGAGAGAGAGAGAGGGGGGGCAATCGTGGTGAACATTTTTTCCAAGATAGTGAGAAATACATTGCAAAAGTGACAATTGAGGATATATTATGAAAAACAGAGCAAAAATTTCCATTAAAGAAACGAAAAGGGTGTTAATATAAAAACATTAACTATTGTATGCAGAGGCAGAGCCTGATCTGTGTCGTCTTTACGTTTCCCTTACTGATATCTAATTCAAATGCAAGCAGAAGGTGACAGAGGGTGATGTGGTGATGTTTGTGTGTCACACAGTACGTGCCTCAGAGCAGCTGGTGGTCCAACAACACCACAGACCAGAACGTGAGTTGTTATCATCTATGTGTGTGTGTGTGTGTGTGTGTGTGTGTGTGTGTGTGTGTGTGTGTGTGTGTGTGTGTGTGTTTGTGTGTAAAAACAGAAATCATGATGAATGATTTTGGTGCTCAGTATACGGCGGCGACATGTTTTGAGTATCTAGGATGCAATAATTGTAGCTTATACATAACAGTAGGTGTGAGGCTCAAAGAAAGGATGGTGTGGGTACACATACACATACCTGAAATAAACTGATCAATGATGAAAATGACTTTTAGCAGCAATTACGCAACAATGGATAGAAAATGACACTGATGTTTTTGTTGAATAACAATGGTGAATGGATAGTGGAATGTTTCTGGGTGTGTGCCCATATTGTATACACAGTAGGGTAGGAAAGTAAAACATAGATGGTATCTGTTTATATTATTTACACGACAGTAAACAAAGAGTGTAAAAATCAATGGTTTATATCCATATTGTAAAACACAATTGTGGATGGAAAGTGAAACGTTGATGTAGTATGCTTTACAGTGAATAGAAAGTAAAAGCTTGACGTTTTCTGTGTATCATATCTGCAGAATAGTAGATGGAAAACAAAATAGTGACAATATGTTTTATATTTCAGAATGACGCTCCATCCAGCCAACGGAGTAGAGCGCTAAAGAAAAGGTTCTACAATCGGCGAAAGTTCATTTCCGCCATGCAGTGATGTGACGTGTTCTGCACATGTACGCATCAGTCTACCGGAACGACCTTGGCTACATCTTGGACATACGAAAACTGAAATTTGTATCATTGCTTGTTTGTCTGATTACCATGTATTTCTACGCCCCCCTCATCATTAATATTGGTTTTCTTATCATGATTATTTTTCTTATCATGATTATTCCCTCTCTCTGTCCTCCTTCTTCAGTGCTATTTGGACTTCTCCCATCCTGTTTATAAACTATGGAAATAAATTGTTGAAGCATATGTCTCTCTGTGTCGGTAGTTGCTCTCTCTCTCTCTCTCTCTCTCTCTCTCTCTCTCTCTCTCTCTCTGTTTTTGTGTCTGTCTTTCTGTCTCTATCTCTGTCTATTTTTCTGTCTGTCTGTTTTGTCTATCTGTCTGTCTCTCTGTCTTTCTGTCTGTCTGTCTGTCTCTTTCACTCTCTCTCTCTCTTTCTCTCTCTCTCTCTCTCTGTGTGTGTGTGTGTGTGTGTGTGTGTGTGTGTGTGTGTGTGTGCGTGCGTGCACGCACACACTCTTTCCATCGAACTATCTGCACGCTGTGACAAACATTCCATGTTCACATGTGCTAATCTGTATGTATTCCGTTGGTGTTTGGTGCATGAGTGTGTGTGTGTGTGTGTGTGTGTGTGTGTGTGTGTGTGTGTGTGTGTGTGTGTGTGTGAGAGAGAGGCTGGCTGGCAGAATGGCTGTCCCTCTCTCTGTCTGTTTGTCGTTCACATGTATGTGTATCGTCGAGAGTCTAAGTGTGTGTCTGTTCCTGTGCGTGCACGTGTTCGTCCGAGAGATAGAAGGTGATGCAGTCACACAGAAATTTATAAAAGAAAGAAAGAAAGACATACAGAGAGAAAGATATATCATATTTTGAAAGTTGTATTAGAACTTAGAATTTTGGCGTAAATCTTAAGAAAAAAATCGAAAACAAAAATGTGAAATTATGAAAAACAAGCAAAATCTGACGATTACCTAAGATCGATTTTACGTCAAATCGGAGCTCGGTTCCCTAGTTTATACAGAATAGCATCAACTAAAATTGTCGAAATGATTTTGTCGTCGTCGCGTTTCCTGATGCTGGAACTATTCTGCATTCTAACAACCTGCGTGTCCACCATTGTCTTACATGAGTAGATCGGTGGACCATGAATCATTGTCACAGTACAGTTTGAAGCCCTATAAATGTGTGGCTTGCCATGAAGCTGCGAGGGTGCGAGGGAAGTGTGTTGGAGAAAAAGTGCAGACGAACAATTCCTTCAGCATTACGACAATGATAGCCATTTTTTTTCTAATCAATATTGGGGGAGAAGTAAGGTGTGGAGGGGAATGAAGAGGGTCAGCAGGCGTGGACGTTAAAATGTAGACCACCTTTATTGACATCAGTTGGGAACCAAAGACTTCTGTCCTAAGAACACAACTACTTGTTATGTCGGTCTGAGGTCGACTTTGCTCTCCTTAGCTAGACTGGTCAGTAGAGGGCGTTAGAAAGAAGACACCTTAACTGACGGCATTTGAGAACCAGTTATCACTGTACTGTTGACACAACCATTTGTTATGTGTCTAAAGTCGACTTTCGTCCACTTCGTGAGACTTGTCAGTAGATCCAGCCTGACTGTGGTAGATGGTTAGATTAATGCCTGACGAGCCTGAGTCTCCCGAAGGCAAGTTGTTGCCAGGTCGAAGCATGCATGGCTCGTAGGGATTGTGATAACTATTTAGTTTTTCAATCGGGTTGAGCTCCGCACCGACCTCGGGTAATAAGAAGGGTGATGAGATTGGAGGAACCACTTGATTTTGTGATATATGCTTAGTTGTAGACAATGCTTCAGATGCTCTCTCTCTCTCTCTCTCTCTCTCTCTCTCTCTCTCTCTCTCTCTCTCTCTCTCTCTCTCTCTCGACCATATTTTCACATTGTATGCATTAGTTCAAAAGTTTCTCATGAAGAACACTAAACTATATGGCGCTTTTGTGGACTTTAAAAAGGCGTTTGACTCTATAAATAGAAATATGTTATGGCATGTCCTGAGAAAAAATGGTGTCAATGGTAAATTGTACCAGGCGCTTTGTGGGATATACAAATCGGTCATTGCTTGTGTGCGTGAAAAGAATGCTTATTCTGATTTATTTTTATGTCCACATGGCGTAAAACAAGGCTGCCTTTTGAGTCCACAGCTGTTTGCATTTTTTATAAATGAATTAGCCCTTGAAATGTCCAGAAAAGGTAGACATGGTGTACAGATGATCCCTGGCGCTGTTGAACTATTTATGTTGCTATTTGCTGACGATGTAATTTTAGTTTCAAGCACTGCTGTTGGTTTACAGACAGAATCAGCTTGATGTATTGAAGTGTGAGGCAGATAAGTTACAATTAACTGTTAATTTAGATAAGACAAACATAATAATTTTTCGCATGGGTGGTTACTTGTCTCAGAGAGAAAAATGGTATTATTCTAATGCTGAGGTAAAGGTGACCAATGCATACAAATACCTCGGAATGATCTTTACAACGAAGTTAAGTTTACATTCCGGATGGTCTGAAACGTTTAGGAAAGGGAAAAAAAGGAGTAATAGAAATTCAATAGAAAAAAGGAGTAATAGAAGAGCAATGAAAAAAATAAATGCAATTGATCCCTCTTTATTTTGGAAGTTATTTGATACTCAAATAGAACCAATGTTAACATATGCAGCAGAAATATGGGGACTTGAGGAAAATCTGCAGATGGAAAAAGTACATACTTTTGCGATTAAACGATTTCTAAATATTCCATTGCACTCATCAAATACAATGGCATATGGCGATTCTGGAAGATATCCTCTTTTCATTTGATCTTTTGGCAAATGCGTTAAGTATTGGTTAAAACTTACCCAACTACCTACAAGTAGATTATGCAGACAAGCATACGATATGTTGCTACGGCAATTTGAGTTAGGAAAGCAGAACTGGGTTGCTACTATAAAGCAGTTTTTGACAGTAAACGGATTTGGTGGTATATGGCTCAGTCAGGGGGTTGGCGATGAAAGAACATTTATGTGTTGGAATTTAAAGACCGTCTCATCGCATGTTATAAACAAAATTGGCATTCCAAGATGGAAGATGACATGAAGTATTCTTGGTTTTATTCGTTTAAAAGTATATTACAACGTGAAAAATTTCTGACTGTAGTTACCAATAAATGGCACAGGGATATGCTTGCTAGATTTAGAAGTAGGACACTTGGACTAAATGCAAACAAAAGATGGTTTAATCCCGAAGGCATTGTAAACGATTTGTGTGTAATGTGTACAGATGGTATGAGAGAAAATGAAGATCATTTCATATTCTTCTGTGCAGCTTATAACGATATCAGACAGAAGTCTCAGCTTTTCAATATTATTGCGACAGAAAATCATAATTTATATAGTTTGTTGACCTCTGACAATGATAGGATAATAACTCTACTGGCTAAAATATGTGGCAGAAGCATCAAATGTTAGGAAAAAGAAATGCTCGGTAAGAACTATGTTTTGAGTAATGTTTGAGTTTGTTTTCATGTATTCAGCAAGCTTGATGGCCTTAGTAAGAAATGGTTTTCTTTTCTTCACTAGTATAGCTAGTGATGAGACGAACAGTGATGATAGATGTGACAGTGCAGGAAAGTTTTATAACAGTGAATATGTGTGCCTGGGTGAGGCACTTGTGTCTATCATCATGTTGTTACTTAGAAATAAAAACTACATATTCATTTTTAGTGACGAAAAAGCACGTCATTATTTTCCTTTTCTTCAGCATGGCTTCAAGCCTCATTATTACTATTTACATAATCCGATACAATTCATGTTTCTTTGCATTATGAATTTGTTTTTTCGCGCTGCAAATATTAATTTACACTCCCTTGACATATTAATCAATTCTGCATTAGGGGGAAACCTGACAATATTTTGTTCACAACCATTTTCATTACTTTAGATGGACTATAAAGTCCCATGTAGAGTTTTCCTGCTCTTCCTGTACCACACACATCACGCTCATTTACTTACTTACTTACTCGTTCACTTATTTACACACACACACACACACACACACACACACACACACACACACACACACACACACACACACACACACTCATGCACGCACGCACGCACGCACATACGCACGCATGCACACACGCACGCACGCACGCACGCACGCACGCACGCACGCACGCACGCACACACACACACACACACACACACACACACACACACACACACACACACAATTGGATGCTCAAGATGTGTTACCTTGATACCTACAGGGGCATGCAGAATTTGAGTATAATCAATAAGACAACGAGATTTAGTCTAATTCTTGTATTAACAGCGTTCTTTTATATGTAACCTTTCAGTTTTATGTGAGTGTGTGCTATACAATATTAAAAGTTTTAATGAATCTGCTTACTCTCAAATTAAAAAAAAAAAAAAAAACTGTCTGCGAATGAACAGTTTACAAAATGAGAATAGTCTTGGGACGTAAGTGTCTGTCGAATAGCAGTACCCATACACCACAAAAACAGAGACACTTTATGATAAAATGGAAGTCATCACCAACAATGCATGTTACATTTTCTGCAGAGAGATCTGCTTTCGGACTTCAATTTACTAGCCCTAGTTCAACTGGTAAACAGTGATTATTACATTAAATTTGAATCATGAAACCGTGTGTGCGTAGGGCTACTGACCGCTATGTTTTTTTTCCCTGTTGAACTCTTTTCAATGGTGCTTATAAAACACATTTATTACTCTTTTGTAATACTTCCATCCATACCTTAAAAAATTTTCTTTTGAAAGCAGTAATAACATTTAAACAGAAATGGTCTTTATTTTATTACGTCTACGACTTCCAACCAAACACAATCGCTCCAGTTGAAATCTTGTGAATAGCATTCACCCATAATTGATCGATACAAATCTTTGCATTCTAGTTATACAACACATTATAAATATTTACAAAGAATTTTTTACCAGACATAAGAAAAGTTCAAAATCTAATAGCCTCGACTTCATAAGGACTGAAGGGCATATTACAGTATCATCGTGAATCAAATTATCCGTTGTACTTCTTTTCAATCAAAATAAATGTTTCGATAATTTTTCAAGCAGTTATCCTAGGATACTATATTTCACAGCCGTATAATAAATCTGGATCAACCATTAATTGTAATAATCAAGGGTAACATCAAAAGTTAAATCTTGACTTCCTGAAGAAACTATCATCTTAATACGCTCGTTTGCGTAGGCCTACATTTTTCTTTCTTTTTAACAAATTCCATTTTGCTTAAGTTACCCTTAAATATTTTACAACAATCAACAACAGCAATACATTTTTCCACAGATCTGGTATGCACTCTTAAATGTTAATTCAGAGGGGTTTTTTTTATTTGTTTGTTTCTTGTTTTGTTTTCTGTTCTGTTTTGTTTTGGTTGTCTTTTGAATGCGTCAATTTAAAAAAGAGTCGTTTGCGTACAAAAGAACCTACAATTCCACGTATTCATTCCAACACCACGGAAAGATAGTCATTCCTTAAAAAAAAAAAAAAAAAAAAAAAAAAAAAAAAAAAGAAAAAAAAAAAAAAAAAAGCATTCTCCAAACCATTGAAATACAATGAAAACAGAATGGGAGCAAGATTTTCCGCACGTCAGACACTACACACGCAACACTGATATTGGTCAGACTCCTTCCGATTGAGGAAAACACGGGACTTGATTCTGTCATATATGTTGGCAATGACACTTAGAACTTGACCGTGAATACTTTGTTGCAAAACTTTAACCCGTACGTTTTAATTGTCTCCTAAGGAATCAAATGCCTACTTGAAATCAGTCAATTCACAGAATCGTTTTGGATTATTCCTATGATAGATATCAGTTTAATACTTCAGGCAGAAGTATGAATTATCGAAAGTAGAAGTATATGGTTGAAACATACACACAATACTCTCTCTCTCTCTCTCTCTCTCTCTCTCTCTCTCTCTCTCTCTCTCTCTCTCTCTCTCTCACACACACACACACACACACACACACACACACACACACACACACACACGCACGCACGCACGCACGCACGCACACACACACACACACACACACACACACACACACACACACACACACACACACACACACACACACACACACGCACACGCACGCACGCACGCACGCAGCAACACAAATATCTGCTGTTTCAGTCTCAGTCTCATTTTCAGCCATTGATTCACTGTCTGCGGACTGATCCATATATACTACATTACATCTGTTTAGATACAAGAGCACAGTGTGCAGCTAGATAGTGACTTAGATTGACAGATTTCAGACCATAGTCTAATGGACACGGCTTAGTAGATATCTGACTACGCGTTAGCCCAACGTGTCCGTCGTGCTCACATCCGCAAGTTCTTGTGTTTTGATGTTTCAGAAATTGATGTTTGTGCAGAAATTTTCCCTGCCCATGTGAAGACATCTTTCATGTAAACTGGCATTTGTTTTTGCCCATTCAAACTCAATGTATGAATAGATTTCTAACTGTGAAGAGGGCCTCTGCCTTTCTTCCTAAGTCTTAATTCTTCGGTCTCTGACACACACCTCCCTCCACTTCCCATCCCTCTTCGTCCCCCCCCCCCCACACTCTCTCTCTCTCTCTCTCTCTCTCTCTCTCTCTCTCTCTCTCTCTCTCTCTCGATCTTGTAAAATGGACCGAACTAAATCACATGTCACTTCATCCGCAAAAAACTAAACTAATGTACATTACAACTAGGCAAAAAAGACAAAACCTCACCGATGATTTCCCTCCTATACACCTCAATAATATACTTGTGGAACAGGTTACTGATCATAAAGTATTAGGACTAATAATTGACAATAGTCTCAGCTGGAATCCCCACATAACGTTACTGTGCAAAAGGCTTTCCCAGAAAGTTTACCAGCTCACCAAAATCAAACACTTTCTTGACTTTCATTCACGAAAACTTTTTTTTCCAAGCCCATATTCAGTCTTATGTTGATTATGCATCGACTATTTGGGACTCTGCAAGTGCAAATACACTAAAACCATTGTTCAGCCTACATAAACGAGCGCTAAAATTAATCCTTCTGAAGAAAACTAGCCTCGAAAGCTCTGATATAAATATCTTCACATTCTTCCATTCAGCCAAAGACTCAAATACAACAAGGACTAATGATGCACAAGATTCTGACCGGGAATGCTCCAACAACTTTAATGAGCCGATTCTCAAAAGTCTCGTCGAGAAACTCCCCCAAACTCCATATCCCATTCCCCAGAATTGACTTATTTAAATCAAGTCTAACATACTCGGGCTCCTCTTTGTGGAACTCACTTCCAGAATCCATCAAACAAGTCCATTGTACCACAACTTTCAAAAACGCTTACCTTACCCATCTTCTGCGCGGTAAAAAAAAAAAAAAAAAAAATCCATCATAAGTATACCAGCAAGTAATCTCATAATCATAAATCATCCCATTTTCATGTACTTAACCATTTTTTTTTTCTCTCTCTATCTTTTCTTTCTTTTCATGTATCAAGTATATAATCTCTCTCTATCTCTATCTCTATCTCTCTATCTCATATCTCTCTCTCTCTCTCTCTCTCTCTCCTCTCTCTCTCTCTCACCAATGTGTGTGTGATGTATGTAGTATGTATGTATGTGTATGCATTGTATGAGTATGCGTGTATATGTATGTGTATGTATGTGCATGTATATGACTATATATGTGTGTATATGACTCTCTGTGTGTGTGTGTGTGTGTGTGTGTGTGTGTGTGTGTGTGTGTGTGTGTGTGTGTGTGTGTGTGTGGATACATGTATGTGTGTATATGGATATAATCTTATGAAAAATGATTATATGCTGTGCCCTTCTCTCTCTCTCTCTCTCTCTCTCTCTCTCTCTCTCTCTCTCTCTCTCTCTCTCTCTCTCTCTCTCAGTGCGTGCGTGCGTGCGTGTGTGTTTCGAATTCCTTACATGCTTTGTCATGTTCATTTTTACTGTCTGACTTTATACATGCTAAGTATTGTACGTTTTAGTACATTTCCATTTCAAATTATTATATATTTCATGCTGTACCCCCCCCCCCCTCCCTTTCCATCCCGTCTCTCTCTTTTTTTATTCTTCTCGCCCCCCCCCCCCCCCCCCCCCCCCCCCTTCTCACTATGCTTCCTTCCTCTCTCATTATTGTTACTCTCATTTTTATTTCTATTTTGTGTGTTAATTATTATTCATATTTTTTTTTGTTTCATTTTCATTTATCTTTTATTATCATTTGATGTTCTTTTATGATTACATGACCGCCTTGCTTGCTTTTTTTAATTTAATTTTATTTATTTATTATTTTTTTTCATTAATTGATTTCACTGCATGTTGTAGTCCCCTACTCAGGGCGAGGACTGGATGTAAAAAGCACGTTAGTGCTTATCTATTATCCTCGTAAATAAAGAATTTTGTCTTGTCTTGTCTTGTCTTGTCTCTCTCTCTCTCTCTCTCTCTCTCTCTCTCTCTTTTTTTTTTGTGCTCTAATTAGGAGTGTTTTTCGGAGATTTTTGGCAGTCCCTCCCCCACTCTCCCCCTAGTGCCTCAGTGTTTATGGGGCAAGCTACCTTGTGGTTGAACCAGTGATTGTTTTGCCCCCTTCCAACATATACCTAGGTCATCCTGTGCATGGATGCACCTTGTGCACTTGCTGTCACATACCAGCACTTCGTTGGGCAGTTCATTTCTTACTCCTCCCTCTCTCTCGGTCCCCTTCCTCCCTCCCCGCCCCCCCCCCCCCCCCCCCCCCCTCTCTCTCTCTCTCTCTCTCTCTCTCTCTCTCTCTCTCTCTCTCTCTCTCTCTCTCTCTCTCTCATTTCCTGCTCCTGACTGTCCCCTGTTTCTGAACTGTCCTTACTCCTCCACTCTTTTTTTTTCTCTACATTACCGTTCGCTTGCAGCCAGCCGTCTATGGAATAGTGTCCTCAGTGTGTGTGTGTGTGTGTGTGTGTGTGAATGTGTGTGTGTGTATGTGTGTGTGTGTGTGTGTGTGTGTGTGTGTGTGTGTGTGTGTGTTATAATTTGTGACGTCATGTCCGTCGAACATTCACTTGACCGGTTGATATTACGTGCTCAATAAACGTTAGGCATACTTTGCACCCTTAATGAGTGCTTATTTGCGGTGTTTTTGGCTTAATTAGATGCAGGCTTATAAAATCACATGATATGAAAATTATTCCTTGACTGTTGTCACTGTACGGATGACTAAGCTGGGAGCAAAAATTACCTTTCTTGTCTCTCGTTTTCAATATTTCCTAAGGCCATTGTTTCACCAAAGGTGGAAGATAACGTACCTCGTTTATTAGTTCTTTCGGTTACTTTGATATATTCTTGTTATAATTGTTGCTGTTATCACTGGCCTTTGGGTGATGTTGGTGGTCCTCAGTTGGGGCTCTGTGTGATCGCCTGGGTAGGGCTGAAACAAAAAATGTTTTTTTTTTCTTGGTTTATTTGGGTACAGTTTGTCAAACGAGATGGAAAATTTTCTCCTTCGCCATGTTTTGGGTACGAAGATACATTTATCAAACATGGCGTCCTCCAGCACCCACGATACCACTGACACAACGACAACCATGGATGACAGTACTAGTAATTCAGAAGAAAAGCCCGAGGAACTTTTTCCAGGATGTTCAAGCATATCTGAATTTTCACAAGTAAGACTTGAATTATTTCATTACGGAAATGGTTTTGTACCATCTCCACGGAGACGTCATTCACGATTCAGCTGTTGGTGAAGGTACCATACCATGCACGTGTGTTCATTACTTACTATTTAATTTTTACTTGAGTTGACTAATTCGAAAACGTAAATTATCTTTATTATTTTCATCCAGTGGCTGTTTTGCGTCGAATATGAGAAGATAAGTGTGGTTCTCGTTCTTCGTTTTCACTGTCCTAATTGTTGTTTGTTTCGCCGGAAGAAGACCAAGAAATGCAGTTTGTTTTATCCTTTAATCAGTTTATCTACACACGTGGCGGTATCAAACCCATTTCTTTCTAAATGTTATTTTCATCTGGATTTGACATCAGTTACTTGTAAGTTTAGTTTTCAGTTAACTCTGGTTAACCGTGGTTAACCCTCCACTAAGGAGGATATAATGGCATGGGCAAATAATACGACCGTCACTTTGTTGTTCTTTTGTTTTTGTATTGGAGATGACGGCTAATTGAAGTTCCTTTTTTGTGCTCTTGTCTTCAGTTTCTGTACTTATCAAATGCAGGGACCTTTTTTTTTTTTTTTTTTTTTTTTTTGATTTAGACAAAGACAAGTTGATCGGTTTTTTTAAACACACTTTCAACTCTTGTACTAAGTTGTAGGGCAACAAAATGGACAGGGTTAAACATTCTCCATCATGGCAGATTTTAACCTGTCACTGGCTCAAAGGTTAAGCTTTTGTAACTGGCTCAAAGCTTTTGTAATACTGAGTATTCTGTACACAACTACCAAACACCACAATGATTGGCCTGACTGCACTAGCACAGGCTAGTATTAGGAGGCCTAACGTAATAATTGTGAAGAACTGGAAGCACATATTTGCCTCGTTTTGATGGAAAGATCAAGATGTCTTTCTGCTTTTCTTTTGCAACAAATTTGTACTCACAGATTTACTCATGATAGAAACCATACTGATTCAGTGGAATACCACACTTATAAGCCTTCTTCACATTAGATATTGTACAAAATCTTCATCAGTCACTATTGTATTAGGTGCCTATTAGTTGCTTTTAACTCAAACCTTGGCATGTCATTGTCATCACACAGAGGCTCTGTGTAAAGAGCTCTGAGAATGGAATATTATCACATCAATATCTGTCATCGAAATGGACACTTTTGGTGATTTTCTGTCAAGGTTATCTGTAATCAGATAAACAGAACATCTGTTTTTAGAATATGTGTAGTATTTTCATGTTTATTAACAGATAATGAGATATTCTATTTCGTTGAGTTAACTTTAAGCCAACACTTCACGTGTCCATCTTCGCCCCCCTCCCCACTTCAAAATCAGAATCACCCCAGTCACGAAATGAATTAAATCACCTTCCCATGAAACAAAGTGTCGTAGTTATAACTAGTATTTGTTACAAGAGAATGTACTCAAACTGTCAGAAGGCAAAACGTCATCTTCATTTCAATGAAAATAGTGATAAACTTTTCAGACAAATCTTGAACTGTTGTTATTCTTTTATAAGCTTGTTATTGTAATGGGTGTGAAGAAAAAAAAAAAACAAGATCAGTATATGAGAAGATAGTACCAGTGAACCTGGGACCAGTCCAATGAATTGATAAATAGATGGCTGAATGACTGTCACTTTTTTTTTCCATGATCATTACATCTTTGTAGACAATTGACATTAGGCGATAGCTGACAGCTGTACACTGCCCTTGTGGCCAGTATGGACTTGCTAGGTTAACCTCTTTAACTTTTTATTCAATGTCTAGGTTACAACAACAAAAAGGCTGGCTAATTATGAACTGTAATAAAAAGAAAAAAATGAATATTAAGTGTGAAGACATTGAATCAATGAATGGGCTGCAAAGGGTCAAAGGCAGAAAAGTGTGGATAATATTAATAATTAATAGTAAAGAAAGATGAAGATGAAAATGGCAAAGATAAAACTGGCAAAGTTAAAGGCCGAACAGACACATTAGGAAAAAAAAAAAGGGGGGTGGAGGTGGAGAGAATTACTAGCACAAAGTTTCTTGAAGACACGGACAAGTGCAATTTGAATAGTATTCATCATTTCATGTCTTCAGGAAACTGTGTGCTAGTGATTTCCATTTATTTTTTACAGTGTCATTAGCCAGTATCACTCGCATGATTCACTCTCATACCATGACTGGGCTGTCAGTGTCACTAAAAAAAAATAAAGTCTAGTCACATGTTCTTGTATGTTACCCAAAATATGACAAGGTGTGATAGTGTGAGCTGTGCAACTAGTGTCAGCTTACACTGTGACAGTGGTTGTAAATTAGTCCACTGTGAAAAGCTTGTGATTCCACAGTATGAAAGAATATATATGGTAACAAGCAGTAATTGTGTCATCAACTGATCATAGTATAAAGTGACTTGTGATCGATTGAGTATTAGATTGACTGTGTCATCAACAAATAAACAACTGAACATGTGTCATTTATTTCAAACTGGCATTATAAAATATGCCTTGTAACCATTCAAATAGATCCTGGAATTTATACTATTATTAAAAGAGGAAATTACAAATAGCAAACTGAATATGCATCTAACTAATCACTTATTACCAGTACCAGGTTCCTTTCCATATCCATACACACAGCGAGTTAGCGTCCCAGTCTTTGGCATTGGAGAAGTTCATTCAGGACGTCTTTGTATGGACATATATGGCACTCTTTGCCTTGGAATGTTCTCTCTTGCTGTACTGTGACTGAACAACTATTGTCATCCAGACTGTATTCAGGGGCCTTAAGAGACAGAATCCTGCGAATGTTGGATCTGTATCAGTGAATGCCACCAAAGTGACTATGCAGTGGTGCAGTGCCTTCTTTGGTGAATTATCTGATGACAGTTTGATATGGTTTGCTCCCACTAGTCCCAGTGGACTGTGGAGTGTTGGCGCAGGCATGGGTACAGCTGTATATGGGGAAACAGTTTATAAAACTTTTTTTTTTGGTGGTGGTTAAAATTGGTATGTGACTGAGGGTGATTTTTGATTTTCAGAAAATGCGAGAACAGCGGTGCAGGCAACCAAGATGTCCAACAACTTGCCAATGGGGGATGACTATGACTACTACTCCACGTACGACAACGTCCGCAATATCTTGGACTTGGAGGCCAGAAGAGTGTTACAGCTGTGAGTGTCTGCTGTCAGAGCATGCGATGTTCTGGGCACAGTCCAGTTCTGGACTGCCTGTGTAAAACATATGACACTGATTTCTTTCTCCCCCCTGCCTCTCACTGTGAATGGTTTCACCCTCATCAGGATTCTCTGAAGCCTCAGTAAAGTATTATTCCTCTCTGTTTAGATACTAGACTATATTTGTCCCCAAAAGACACAAATTTTGAAAAGTTATTGGTTCCGCAAAACAATCCAGACAAACAGATTACATGACAATCTGTAACTTTCTTTTTGAAAACTTTTCTTCAGTTTCCGCCTTCGGTCACCATGCTTTGAAACTAACCCAAAAAAGACATGTTCATTTTCAACCTTTTTTTTTTTTTTTAATCCAGATTTGAAGGTATTGACTGAAAAGATCTACCATAGAAACTTTGGAAGTGAAGAAATGTATTGTCTGTTTAGCGTTTGACATATGATTTTTCTTTTCGTTTTTTCAAATGCCTTTTTGTGTGGTGGTTGCACCTTCACAGACTGCAGAGGATAATGCGTCACCACAATGTGAAAGGCACCATCTCTGGGACAGACCATGCACTCGAGCTGGATGAACAGTTTGATGTCATCATGGACGCCAACGACCAGATCTTGGAGAGGGTGGTGAGTCACTGCTGACGTGCTGTAGTATGTGTATCATATTCATGTGTATGTATAACTGTAAATGAGTGTGTGTGTGTGTGTGTGTGTGTGTGTGTGTGTGTGTGTGTGTGATGATGATGATGATGATGATGATGTGTTGAGTCTGGATCAGTTTGTGTTCATGTTTTTGCATTTATGAATGTTTAAGTGTATTAGGTGAAGGGGAGGGATGGGGATACAAATTTCAGTTTCATGCACTCTAAAGTTGAGAGTTTGTCATCCTGATTTTGTAGATTTTGGAAAAATTTGAAGTATAATTGCTCAAACACATTAAATTTCTTCTTATTTGTATTAAAAAGTGTCTGATTTTGACAAATGTATTAGAGAATATCATTGTTTTCAAGTTAAGAGCCGTTTTCTTTTTTTTCCTAGACCCTAACCCCAGTGGCAACTGGCATCAGTATGTTCATAGGTTTTTCTGATTCTGTTCTGACTCCCCATAGGATTATCTTTACTGATCTGTAGATGATCCAACAAACTTAAAACCAATGTTTCAACAAATCAGATTTGATCACATCTACAGAGAAATAAAAAAAAAAAGATTTATACATAAGTGATATACAAAAATGAGCATCATAAACAGAAACTGAATATTGTTTTTGCTTGATCAGTCACTCATTAGCACTACACAAACAAACAAAAATGCTGATCAAGAAGTCAAGCCTACAATGAGGATTTCCAATTGAAGGCCATTGATCTGGCTTATCAAAAGGGCAGCTGTACAGCAGCTCGAGGTGGTGATGGTCAGATGGTGGCATATTCAGTTCAGCAAATAATCTCAATTGACAGAATCACAGTAGTGCATTATTATAATGCTGTCCAAGCAACAAGCATGGTCTTGACAATAGGCAAGTCACAAGTGGAAGAACCATAATGCAAACAACATGGCCAACATCAGTTAAGAGTACTTGAAATTCTTGAGTAGTTTTAGTGGTAGTAGGAGCAGCAGTGATAAAGAATCTGACTGCTGATTTTATTGTTTTGGGTTAAAAAAAAGAAAATTTGCATGTATTGCCCTTTCCTGTTTGCCTGCCAGATCATGCTGGTCATACCTCAGAATGCACAGGCTTTGTTTATACTGTGTTCAGCATTTGTTAGTGGTTTTTTTGCATCTACTTTCTTGTGGCTTATTGATTGATGCTTTATATGTTTGCTTTTTGTGTGTGTGTGTGTGTGTTTTTTCTTTTTGTCTTTTTTTTAATTGAACAGAAAGACGGAGGGAGGGCGCACCTTACATAATGGTGCAGTTTACAATCTGGAAATTTTGATAGTATTGCCTTTACCCTTGTCTGATAAATGAAAGAAAGGAAAGTCACTTGCATCATTGTGTATGTGCCCATGAATGTTGATGGGTATCCTGCTGTCAATGTATGGGTGACACAGTGAATCTGGATTGACATTTGGACATTGATACTATTTGCCTGTTTTGCTGTATGGTTTTCTTGCATGTGCCTTTTTATTCAGGCACTTTAGGCTGAATGTATATATATATCTAATTATTATCATTTTAATTATTACTGACATCATGTTGGTTACCATTGTCATGTTGCTAATAGGGAACATGGGTGGATGAAGCGACAGGCGTGAGGAAGAATGAACACAAAACTGGTGGTGTCTGCCATCAACCGTCCCAATCTGCTGTTGCTACCTGGAATAAAAAGGTAAGTGACAGAAACTTCATTGGTTTTTGGTGAGAAAAATACAGGTAGGTGTTAGGCATGAATAGTGTGGTGAGAAGAAACTGGCTGTAAACATGTACACAAACACTGTTGGTGAAAGAGACGCAGAGGGATGACAGGTACACAAGTGCGGTTGGTGAGAGAGGCACATGGAGGTGATAGGAATACATACAGAGTTGGTGATAAAGACGAGCTGGTAATGAGAACACGCTTCTCTGTTGGTGAGAGTGACATGGATAGATGCGATCTACTGTTGGTGACCGAGACACAGGTAGGGAACAGGAATACAGACAGTTAATGACATAGGTAGGCAACAGGAATACACTGTTGGTAAGAGATGCAGGGAGGTGACAAGAATAGGCATGGTGTTGGTGACAGAGACACATAAAGGTGACTGCAACGCACACTGTGTTAGTGGTAGATACACAGGTAGATGACAAGAAGATGCATTTTTGGGTGACAGAGGCAGGGGTAAATGACAGGAACACACACAGTGTTGGTGAGAGAAAACTCAGGTAGATGACAAGAGCACAGAATTTTGAAGAGAAGAAAACACTGAGGCTGGTAATAAAAACACATCTGCTGTTGGTGAGAGAGATAGGTAGGCAACAGGAATACAGACAGTTAGTGACTAGGTAGGTGGCAGGAATACACTGTTTGTGAGAGAGATACAGGTAGCTGACAGGAATACGCATAGTGTTGGTGACAGAGACACAGATAGGTGACAGCAACACACATTGTGTTTGTGGTAGATACACAGGTAGGTAACAAGAAGATACATGGTCGGTGACATGGACAGGGCTAAGTGACAGGCGCACACTGTATTGGTGAGAGAAACAGGTAGATGATAAGAACACAGAATTTTGATGAGAAGAGTACAAGAAGATGACACAGAATTTTGATGAGAAAAAAAAAAAAAAAAAAGATGACATGAACACACCGTGTTGTGAGAGACAAACTCCTCAGATTAACAGGTGAGGAAAGCAAGCTGCAAAAACCAATCTACATTTCACTTCTGATGAACTAAGGCCTCTGCTGAATGGCTGGTAGATGAATTAACATTAGAGAAGGGAAAGCACTCTTTACAGAAATATTTATGTTCAAAGTTACATGCAGTCACCTGTTTCAGTTCTTCATTTGAACTTGTCTGTAATGAGACCCCTTGTGATAAAATCAGCATGTGTTCACACCCTTAGAGTAATTTTCTTAATGTGTTCATACCCGCTTGCTTTGTGTGTGTGTGTGAGTGTGTGAGTGTGTGTGTGTGTGTGTGTGTGATTTCCAATTTTAGTGAGTAACTTGCCCCATTTGTACATGATGTGAAACCCTGAGGAACACACAGTGTTGTTAAGGCTACAGTGAAAGACACAGCTGAGTGACAGGAACACTGTTGTGGTAGAGACACAGTTAGATGACGGAACAGTAATAGCATTGATGAAAGAGACACTGGCAGGTGACAAGAACATGAAAGTATTGGTAAAAGAGACACAGGTAGGTTCCAAAATTGGAATAACAGGAGAAGGCTGCTTCGAATGAATAGAACAGCATCCCTATCGGCAAGCCCAACAATGCTTCCATTCTTGGCTGAATTCATTCTCTTCATTGCTCTTTCATTTTACAGTTCTGGTTTCTTGATAGTAACCCTATAGAAGAAAGGAGCGGAGGGGAGGTAGGCGATGGGATGGGGGAGATAAAAGTGGATATTAATTTACACAGTTATGCAGATCCCTGTAGCCACTGTCTGTATAGTTAGTGTTTAATCTTATTGTTTAAAGGCAATAATATGGTATGTGAAAGTGAAGAAGTGAGTGTGATTGAAGCTCGACAGTTCTACACTGTGGTTGCAGCGCTCCAACACTGGCAGTCCTGTTCCTATGCAGCTGCTGACTGCCAAGAACATCCAGCGCCCCCAGGTGAGCTTCCGGGACAAGATTGACAACTCCAACAAACCCTTCGTCCCTATCATCCGACGCAAGCCACACGCCAAGAAATCTTTGCAAGGTCAGTTTTTTTGGGTGTGTGTATGGTGTTTCCTGGCTACTAATCCTCCTTACCTTACAAAAATTTTACTATTGAAAAAAAAACACAACATTCCTGGAAGACAGAAATGATGAAGACAATCCCAGACTGTATTAGAGGTTGAGTTTTGAACTTTTGGTATTGTTGTTATGAAAGAGAGGTATAAATTCTGGCAAGGTCTAGCAGTTAGTAGACTTATTAGCCCATATGATTTCATCATATTTTATATAGATGTTTGACGAAGGTACAACAAATATGGAAAAAAAATTAAATGAAATAATAGCGAACCACCAAGAAAACATGACGAACATATGGCTGCCTAACGTCCCGGAGTATCCGTGTTTGTCCCCCAGAATAATAAAATCATGCAGCCTGTCCCTGGAATCGATTTTTTTTTTATTCTGTGTCCTGTGAAAAAAAAAATCCGGGAGAAAAAAAAAATACGAAGTGAAGTTCGTTAGCCGATCACCAACTGACCGACTTCGGTTGTGGCCATCCTGACCAAATCCGTCGTAAAGTCCCGAACATTGCTGAACTGACCATTGCGCATGCGCATACACACGTCTTCCCGAGTTTTGAAAGCGAGGAAAATGGACGCAAAACAGGGAAAGCATAAAAATGCTGATGGCGATCTCGACAAGGAGGCTTCTCTCAAGAAGAAGAAAAACGTCAGCAGATGTTCCTGTCAAAATATACAGAAACCTGGCCGTTCATCAAGCGTGGCAAGATCAAGACTTACACATCTTGTGAAATTTGTGCGTGTGAGTTTTTCATCAGATCTGGAGGTAGGGAGGAAATAGCCCGTCATGTTGCCACAGAAAAGCACAAGAAGAACACATCTGCAGGATTTGAAGAGTGCATATTACCGTTACCGTTCTCTTCAGCCTGCAGTGCAGGACCTCTGAATTCACCAAAAGCATTGTAGAAGTTGTACATAGTGTAAATAGGTAGGTCCAGCCATTTTTTTTAACTTGAAAAAATATGGAATGTTTTTGTAGTTTTCAAAAGACCCCATTAAAAGTGATACACATGCCAAATTCAAGGCCATAGGTTTAATAGTTTTTGAGATATTGAGCTTTAAAATTGGGTAAAAAAATGGCGTTTTTCACGTTTTTGCCAAAGGGCCATGTTTGGACCCTCACATCTTCTGAACTATTCACCTAATATACTCTCAGATTGGCAGAGTTATTATCTGTGATGGATACACTGAGCCTATTTTTTTCCAGAGCTCAATGATTATTCATTTTTTTAGCTGTGCCTCTTCAAAAATGACTAAAATGCTGATTTGTCGACGTGTCATTTTGTGGCAAACACAGGGTACCGTTACTTAACAACCCATAACTCTGGAACGACACATGCTACAGACAAAGTAGAGGTATCAAAATAATCAGCATTGAAGAAGGAACCTAAAGGTAAAAACATCCATGAGTTCAACCTTCACCTTTATGTACAAATTACATCAAAGTAAACAAAATCACCAACATTCCACATATATTCCGTCATTATCACGGGGACAGAATCAAATGCTCAAGAATTTCACCAAGCAAATATGTTCCAAATAACAGGCAAATAATGAAATATATGTCCAAAAGGAACAGTAAATCACAACTGTCTTAAAAAACTTTTCAAATACCAGAAAATCACCCTCTTTCCATGTTCCTGTTTTTCAGTCACCATTAAGATAAAACTGGCCATCTCCATTTTGTACCCCAACATTAACAGTACTTTTTAACATATTGTTTGTATCTTCTTTCAGGGTTCTCCCTGCTGGGTACAGTCAATGCTCCAAACTCTGTTTTTTGGTAGAATGTTGAAGTCTGATAAAAGACATATTTACTTGCAACTTCCCCAGTGGAGTCTGACAACGGCCATCTAAACAGGTTTTCTGTTCCTTTCTGGTCCATGAAGGAAATGCAAGCAAGGTCAGGTCTAACAATTTCTAGTACTTGACCAATGTAAAATGCATCATCATAGAAAACTGCTACTGACTGTCCCTGGCCTGAGAAATTTAATGGAAATTCATAGTCTCATTCATCATCAGAAGACTGATGACAAATATTTATTTCATGTTCCAAAAGTGCTGAATGATCTGGCTCTTGTGGTTCTTCTTCAGTGCTACTGTCAGATTCTTGCAGGTACTGGTCATCTTCTGAAATTTATCACACACACACACACACACACACACACACACACACACACACACACACACACACACACACACACACACACACACATACATACGCATGCATGCAACACACACACACACACACACAAAATTTTGAATAAACTGAACACAGTTAATAACTGGACATTTGTTTTGATCTATCAGTGATGAAAATGGATTGTTTGAATTCAGAGACTGTGAATGAAAGTGCATAACTTTGAAGAACATTTTTTTTTTTTTTTATATACCAAGTTCTATCATTTATGGATATATGATTCAACAGTAAAATTTTTTTTAATACACATGCCCACAATTTTTCAATAAGACTTTTAAGTGAATGCTACCAGCTACACACACACACACACACACACACACACACACACACACACACACACACACACACACACACACACAGCCAGCTAGTCATTTTATTATAATACATGCTTCAAGTTTCCAAATTCTGATTTTCTTACTCCTATCTTTTAGTACATATGCCACACTCATTCTGCAGCTTCAAGCTAACATTCTCTTTAATTAGTTAATGAGTATTTTTTGTTTACTTTTTAGTTTTTTTTTATTTTCCTTTTATCTCATTTATTTATCAATTTATTGATTTTATTAATTCATTGATTCATTTTGGTACAACAGTACTGCAAATTAATCCAAAACAACTGCTACTTTCAATTTTCATTGAGGTCTGAAACCTGAGTTATCGTCCCTGTCGAAGTTACAGCTGCCAAATTTTAATCTTACTTCGTAATTTTCGCTCTAGACAAAAATCATAAAAACCTTTTATAAAAAAAATCTGAATGAGCTTGTGTAAAAGTTATTCTATGAAATTGTTTTAAAACTAAAAGGTGATCACCGATTGCAACCATTAGTACTGATCACGGGAGCTAACAACCACCACTCGACCGAGCACATGTCTGATGAAAAAAAAAAACTTCTAAAATAATTTCCAGAGTTAAGAAACACAAATCCTTGAAAATAACAGGGCAAGGGCTTAAACAAATGAATCGTTCGCATACTTACCAAGATCCGCTCAAAATCGTTGAGATCCATCGGTTTAAACTCGCCACTCGACTCGAACATCGTGTCAGCTTCGTACCCCCCCCCGTTGTCGGAATGCTGAATGCCGATTGGACTACGGGGTTCTCTCTTTATCCTGGCCGGAACTTATACACACAGCAGCCTGTGCGTCCTTATATACACGAACGAAAAGAGCATTGATTTTTCTACAAAACGAGTGGTCTTTCAATATGTTTTGTTCAGAATTAGCGATGTTGATATGCTTTTGAAGTTTATGCTAGTCTTTCGGCACAAAATTTGCAGCACTTAATGAAAAGGAACTATGACGAACTTTATACCGATCAATTCTGCAGGATTTTTTTTTTTCATATGGTACCAACATCGTCGCTGTGCATATAGTGTCAAAGTTCCGAACACTTTTCCGGATGTTGTTGTTTGCGGGTCACGGATAGCCCGCGGCTTGAATCGTTGCACAAGCTCGCCAACACAGTGTATGGTTTGTGTGTGTTTAGATCGTTCACAATAAAAGCACACTTCTTTCATACCATAAAAAAAACACACACAGACTTCATGTTAGAGGTTCATTTTAGATGTGGAGATATTTTTTATTTGACAGTGTTGAGTAGTTGAGGAGTATGAACAAGTTGAAATTGGCAGTTTTCTCCTGTTCTGCTGCCTGTTAGCCATGGCTACTGTTAGGCTGGACCTACCTAGTGTAAATAAAGGTAAGCTTTCACTTTAATGTTGGTGTGGTTGTGATATGTGCTGCCGCTGCATGTGTCCCTAGAGAAATCAGTCTGTGTCCCTGGTTTTGAAAAAGTATATCCATGAAAGAGACAGAAGGGGTTAGGCTGCCTGCGAACAAATCACAAGACAAAACAAGACACATTTCGACCTCTTAGGTCTTCTTCAGGCAAGATACAAAACACTCAGGACAACGAAAATGAATGAGCAATTACTTATCATCTTCATTCGGTTCAGCGCGAGATGGGCATTGTGAAGAAGACCTAAGAGATCGAAACATATCGTGTTTTGTCTTGTGATTTGTTTGTCTACGTTTTCTTGGTGGTTTGCTATTAATTTCATTTAAGATTTGTTTAGATTTCCGCCTGCAGTCACCTCACTTTGCAACTAGATCTAAATATGAAAAACTAAGATGGGTGTGGGGGAGAGGGGGGGGGGGGGGGGGGGCAGGGGAATTAGAAAAAATTTAAAAAGAAGGACATTTTTGAGTTGTAAATGCAGTTCTGAAGTGTAACCATTGTGCTGTCTTTGTGTGCCAATTTTGATGCTTTGACCAAAGAGCATCAATTCCTGCGTACCCTCACTCATGGTATCACATCTGGGTGAATATCTGTCTACCCTCTGCTGTGTGATGGCAGTTGAAAGCAAAATCTTCTCTTCCCCCACTCCCACCCCCACCCACCTTCACCCCCACAGCCGAAAAATTTGGAAGTTGGAGGATGAAATCACGCCATCACCCCCACCAATACTCTTTATAAAAATTGGAAGATTTGTACACATTCTTTGTAGAAGACACACTGATTTGTGTTGAAAAGTACTCCAATGGCAATTTTAGGGTAAACAGATCTGATTTAGGCTTTGCAAAGATGAGCAGCTACCTGTAGTGGAAGATTCCATCCATTTGTAAGCACTTTCTTAAGCAGCTCAGCTCAGTCAGATGTTAAAATAATGCGCCTTGAGTTAAAAATGCTCAAGGTAGGAATCATGTACAGATTGTGTCTTCGTCATCCCAATCATTATTTTCACCATTGTTGTCATTGTTATCACAGCAAAGTTCAATTTTTGATTGACATCAAGTCTCAGACTGATGATTTCATGTTCCTTAGAATAAATGCCAGTAACTTCTGATGCTTTTTTCTTTTTAATATATGTTCACCGGTTGTCTTCTTCATTTAGTTTCATTCAACCATAATTTTCATATTGAAGAGAAGACTTTTATTATCTACATAACCCAGGCTTTTTTTTCTCTAAAATGAAAACAGTTACAAAACAGATCAGGCTTATTTGCTGTGTAAACTTGATATAGTGAGGAAAGATCACCAGTGATTATTGGCTGTGCTGTGTGTGTGGCAGAAAGCTTACAGTTACCACCTGGAGTGACCTTGGAGGACACAGAGAAGCTTGATTTCATGTGAGTAACGATGAATTACTTTGGTGTGTGTGTGTATTGGTTTCAAACTGTTTTACATAACATTTCAGTTGTTTTAGGATGTTGTGTTGGTGTTTGTGTTCAAACATCATATGGTATGATACTGTATGTGTTTTAGACTCTGTAGGGGTATTTGAGTTCATACATCATACACTTATGATACCGTGTGTCTAGGACTCTGTAAGGGTGTTTTTGTTCAAACATCTTACAGTTATGATACTGTGTGCTTGGGACTCTGTGTGGGCATTTGTGTTCAAACATGGTGCGTTTATGATATTCTGTGTGTAGGACTCCAAGGGATGTTTAAGTTCAAACATGGTACTGTTATGATACTCTGTGTTAGGGACTCTGTCTGGCCGTTTGTGTACAAACAACATATGGGTATGATGCTGTATGTTTAGGACTCCATGGGGTTGTTTGTGTTCAAACATCATACGGTTATGATACTGTATGTGTTTGGCACTCTGTATGGGTGTGTTCATACGTCATACAGTATTAAAACGTGTGTGTTTGGGACCCTGAGTGATCGTGTTCAAATATTATATGGTATAATGTTGTGTTTTGGGAGTTTGTGAGGCTGTTTGTGCTTAAAGTGTTTATGTTTTGCTGTGTGACTGGCCAGGACCTGAAAAATCACATTGCATCATATCATACAATGCTGTGTGTGTTCAGGACTATGTCTATATTTTTGTTAGTGCATGGGAGCTTACAGTCTTTCTGTACCTCTTCATATTTGCGTGAGCAGGAATGAGTGCCTGTGCCTGTGAGACTTTTACTGTGAGACTTTTACAGCAACAATGGCAGACAAAAATGACTGTTAGTGCTCACGCTTGGTCCCAGGTACCCCCATCCGTACCAGCTGGAGCTTGATGAGTGGCAACCCTGCTGCTGAGCAACTGGAGAAGGTCGTTCCCCAGGTGAATTGCCATTTGGAGACTCTTTAGTTGGTATTATAATGAAAGAAAAAGGAAAACAAAAATGAAAGAAATAGTATAATAATAGACCACTTTTATCATAAAGTTATATCTATACTGACATAGATTGCTCTCTGCACTTGTGCTTGGGAAAAAAAAACTAGGAAAGCAAAAATAATTTGTTTTAAAAGACAGAGCACAAGTGTGGAAGTAATACATACTTACAATGCATATTGAATTATTCATCAGCATGCTTGCATACCCATCCGATACACATTACACACACTCTCACTCTTACACACACACACACACACGCACGCGCACACACACACACACACACACACACACACACACACACACACACACACACACACACACACACATATGGAAATTTGAAGATCTTCAGTGTTGGGGAAATGGCAGAGAGAAATAAGTGATCCAGAATAAATTGTTGAATTGTCGGGGAAACATGAGCGTCAACATCAATGGCACTGGACTTTACATATGTGTTGTTTGTTGTTCACATACAAAAATGCCATAGCAGGGGTGAGGGACTGCTGTTTTCTTGGGGTGGGGTATGTTATGTTTTAGTTCGAAATAGTGTTTTGAAATTTGTTGGTCAGTTATCTTCTGTTTAGAGAAATTGGGGGGTGAAGGGTCAGCTTACCTAGTGATAAATTTATGCTAAAAACAGAGAGAAGTTTACAATAATTGAACCCTGTTTCCCATGGATTCAGGTTTGGTGTATGTTATTAGGGATGAGTCAGAGAGTATCAAAATGGCAAAACTGGTAAAAATTTTATCTGTTGCTGGTCAGAAATGTCTTGTCGGAAATCACCTCTGTCATTTGGCAGTTGGGTCATATAGTTAAAGGTAGGTTGGGATGAAAGACAGATCCTTCTGTAATTTATATAGTTAGTATAAATGTGGCCTTATCATTTGGGCTTTGCATGTATGGAACACAGTATCTGCCAGACCTGTTCCTTTTACATTTTGTCTGTTTTTATCACCATTTTACAAACTAGCACATTTTACACTCCACACTACCAAGTGATATATACCTTGTAAAAGTTTTGAGCAGGGTTTGTGCAATTAGTGTGAAAGCTAATGCGTTGTTTTGTGTTTGGATATGAAGGACTGTCTCTCTAAGTTATTTCTAAGTATTATGAGATGGAAGTCTGACAGAAAGCCTTTATTTTTCAGTAAAGGGGAACTCAAAAGCCAAGGTATATCAAAGACACAGACTTTTTGGGAACAGTTTGGCCACAGTCTGGATGAGAATATGTTTCTGACAGCCAGTTGGGAGTATACTCGACTTACTTGTGCTTGTTTCCATATGTATAAGTCAGTGCTTAGATAATTATTCCAAAACCTTGTTTCACATCAGGAATACAAACCTGTGGACAACACGCCAGTAGAGTTTATCGATGCAGCATCAGACTTGGCAGAACTGTGCGATATGCTGGCCAAAGAGAAGGAGATTGCTGCTGTGGACTTGGAGGTATGCTTGTTTGTCACTGATATATGTGTGTGTGTGTGCTGTAACTTTCATGCTATAAATCACAACATTATATAAGCCGCATCCACCAGGAAAAACCAAAACAAAACATAGGCTGCAAATGATTGATCAGCTGCTGGATGGAAGCTGTAAACATCTATAACGGAAATGGTGAACACATTGTAAACAAAGTGTGTGTATTCTTAGGTGTGACAATCAATTAACTGGCAAGTTTTACAGACTACTTCATCTGTAAAGCACAGTTTTGATAGTGTGGACAGTGCACCTGTGCACTCAAGCTAATCGCACTGAAAGAAAGAAAAAATCAAAAGAAAAAAGAAAGCACGCACGTAACATATTGGCTGAAGAAAATCAGGAATCATGGCACTCTCATAACTTTCACCAGCTCCGGAACAGAAGCAGCAGTTTGCAGCCTTCAGTGCATTGACCAACCAGTGTCGGGCTCTTTCACTTCTACCAGCACGAACTTCTTTCACCATAGCCTGTCATTTTAGAAGTTTTGTCACAATTATTGGCTCAATCACTTTATTGAATAATAGATGTGGTGGAATCGCTCCGGAGCATTATCTTGTGTGGAAAAAAAAAAAAATGTCACTTTTCTGTTATTCAGATTGCCTCTTCAGTGTGGAGAGAATAAGACTATGCGTCTAGCAATGTACAGGTGTGAAAGTCATGTGACCCTAGTCTGTTTGTGACCTGATGACTTTTCAGCTACAACCAGACATGACTGAAACCTTCCTCACTGAAACTGCAATGTACATGGAATTGGTCACTTCATTTCATGCTCCATTACCATTTTCAATTTCATGATTTTTTAGCTGATTTTTTTTGTTTTAAATGACAAGAATAAAACTTCATCCTGGATTTTGATTCTCCATGATAAATGTTAATGCTACTGTAAGATAAGTTTTAAACTACTGTCATAGAGCTGGTGAAAATGCTTTCAAGACATTAGTGGGTTTGTCATTGAGATGTGTGTGTGACTGTGTAATGTTAAGTGTGACATATTGTGAATGTACAGGGCATCAAATGAGTCTTGGCTAAATTGTTGCTTCTTGGATTTCTGTCAGTATTGAAATTGTGTGTTAAATTCCAGGAAATGTAAATTCAGAGCCTATAAATAAACTAAGGTTAAGGCTGGCAGTGAAAAAGAAATTCAAGTTCATGTACACTCATATTCATCGAAAAAGCTGTTCACACTAACAGAAAGAAAGAAGAAGGTGTGACAAAAATTAATTTAGAGAATATTAACTGTATGTACAGTACAATAAACGTTGGGACGAACGCTAGTGGGCACATTCATTCCTGCTCACAAACATGTATTCGCTTGTTATGGAGGCATACGCTTATATTACAATGAATCATCAGCATCACGTCAGTCTTGCAGTAGGATAGTCATGATACCCCCTGTGTTCTTTTCAGCATCACAGCTACAGGACCTTCCAGGGCTTCGTATGCCTGATGCAGATCTCCACGCGCACTCAAGATTTCCTTTTGGACACCCTCACCCTCCGCTCTGATATGAACATGCTGAATGAGATCTTCACTGACCCAAACATTGTCAAGGTGAAGGAATATTGCATGCTCGGTGATTGTAATACTGTATCTGTTACTCTGGTATTGAAGTGGTTTGAGATGATGGTTCTTGTTTAGACAACTAAGTATATCACAACACTACTTTCAGCAGTAAAATTCCTATCTAGAGACTGAAGAGTTAGTTATCCACTAATTGCTTCATAACCAATTAACTTTCAGATTTTCACCCAGCATTCAGACCGGGGATTATGAAGCAGAGTAGCCTTATTTTGAAGGACCATGTTTCCTTTCCTATCTGTCAATCAAACAGTTAAAAAAAAAAAAAAAAAAAAAAAAAAACAGACTAAAGGCCTTAATGAACTTTGACCAGGTTGTTTTCGAATCAGTACTATATATAGATGAATTTCCGAAGTACCATGACAAGATGTGGAAGAGTAAACAGTGTACAATCAAGCAATGAAAAAAAGGGAGAGAGAAAAAACATAAAAGAAGACATCCAACAAAGGGACACAATCTTCAGTATGCTGGAGTTGGAATCCCCACAAAGGGACACCATCTTCATGTAGGCAGAAGACATCTTCGGCACATGCAGGGTTTGAGCCTTCTTTCTGATTACATCTGCTTTATTTTTTTGTTATTTGTACTGAGAAACTAAATTTCTGTTTACCTGTGTAGTTCATTTTGAAAGACCAGTTTGCTATTTGTGTGCTCTGATGTTAATTTTTAGAGACCAATTTTCTCTCTCTCTTTTTTTTTTTTTTTTTTTTTTGATGCATTGCTGTAATTTTTAAGATACCAACTTTTTGTTTATTCAATTTTTTTTTATATAAATTTTGAGAAACCAGTTTTCGATTTATGAATTTGTGTTGTTGGTGTTTGAGTTCAGAGACCAACTTTCTCTTTATGGTGTACAGGTGTTCCATGGTGCTGACTCAGACATAGAGTGGCTGCAGAGAGACTTTGGGCTGTACGTGGTGAACATGTTTGACACGGGGCAGGCTGCTCGTGTCCTTAACTGCGCTCGCTTCTCCCTGCCCCACCTGTTACAGGTATACTGTCAGGTGGAGGCTGACAAGCAGTTCCAGCTCTCTGATTGGAGGATGAGGTGAGGGCATTATGGTGGTAGAGTAAAAGTTGTGGTAGTTTTTGGGTGTGTGGTGAGGTGGGATCGGGTGTAAAGGAAAATTTTGTGTGTGGATGAATAGAAAAAAGGTATTTGGTAACTGTGTTTTGGTAACTGTGAAATGGGATTGGAGTGGAGTAAGAGTTGGGAGGGTGACCAGATTCCTGTATGTGTGCCCACGTATTTGTGTATGTGTATATGCAGGTGAGTGAGAGTGTGTACATGTTTGTATGGGTGTCTGAATGAAATCGCTCATCTAGTCACAGTTAGTGTACTTAAAGAGCTGCCAAGTTCTCATCTTTTGGCAGAGCATACTACGATTTTGTTGACGTTGCAACCTTGTTGCACTTTCATACAAAACATTATAGCAAAATATAGATTTTTTTTTTTTTTTTATGAACAAAAGAAAAGCACACTCCTCCACAGACATAATGGTGGCATAAACAAAACCAAAGTGACATATATCTCAGGCTGTAGACTTATTTCACAAAAAGAACCAGTGGCCAGGTTCAGTACTGAGAGGACAAAAAAAGTAGGCAAAAAATCGCTGATGATCACAATTTTGCTGCCTCACTGATTGGTCTCATTGTCAGCCATTTTGATTTTGTGTCAGTCAAGTCAAAACCACACACCAGCTGGAAATATTTCCGTCTTTTTAGTCTATCATCTACCATGTGCAAAGCAAAGTATGATTGAAAGTATTGTTAAGTCTGGCCAGTTGGGAATTGAGGGCTTCCAAATTTCACTTGCATGCTTTGACAACTTTTCAAGAATTTTATTTTCTCAGTCTCTCAGTCTGTTTGCCCCAGAATGGCTTCGCTTGTTTTGTCATAGACCGGGATCGATTGTAGCAATTGTTCTTAATTACTTAGTCTTTTTCTCATGCTTATGGCGACATCATCAGAATGCTGGAAAAAATAAAATAGGGAGAGCAGGGAGCTAATCATGTCTCCAAAGCCAGTTAGGCCAAAAGAGTGGTCACCCGTAGTAAGTTCACTTCATGAATCATTTGATCCTAGATCAGTTTTCTCCTTTTCCTTGATAAGGGAACAAGCCCCCTTCTGTTCTGAGAGGTTTGGTCTTAGTATTTTGCAGCATTCCTAGATTCTCTCAAAGCAGCTCTTCAAGCTCTCTTTTGTTTCAGTTGAGGAATCTTTTCTCTCTCTTTCTTCGCAAGAGAGAATTTCATCTTTAAAATTCTGTTAGCTCTGCTGTAGTACATTATGGAATCTCTTTTGTTATCCTCCATGCGCTTTGCTTTGGATCCAGTTGTGAGCCTTGCCAGCGAAGACAAAATACACATCTCTGATAGATACATCCTGCCCCAGCTAGTCATCATCACATTCAGGGGTTGGGGGGTTGGGAGCGCAGAGTGGGGGGAGAGAGAGGGAAGCTGGCCTGTGTCTGTACTGAATCATTGTAGCTGGGAGATGCATAGCCGTACATCTACCCTTGGTGTTGCTATTAGCCCCTTTGAACACACGCTGACAAGACCTGCATCTTTCGCTCTGAATGTTCCCTTCAAACTTTGGAACTCTGGGAGAATCGCTGTCGTGTGGCGCTCTGATCTGTGCAGAATTTCAGTGTCTGTGTAAACGTTGATGATGGTCTGCCAGTGTTCAGCTAGAATGACACACACTTCTCCAAGCTACACAGTTTCAGTGATGCTACTGAGGTGTGTAGACAAGACAGCATTTCTGAGTGTGAATGATGTATTTGTTAGGGACAGGTAAGTGTAATGTATAACTACTTTTTGTCGTTCTGTCTTCCCTCAGCAAATCATGACAGCCATCCCATCGGACATAGGGTCATTAGAGCAGAAATGCTGAGGGGTTGGGAGCGCAGAGAGTGGGGGGAGAGAAAGCTGGCCTGTCTGTACTGAATCATTGTAGCTGGGAGATGCATAGCCGTACATCTACCCTTGGTGTTGCTATTAGCCCCTTTGAACACACGCTGACAAGACCTGCATCTTTCGCTCTGAATGTTCCCTTCAAACTTTGGAACTCTTTGGAGAAATCGCTGTCTGTGTGGCGCTCTGATCTGTGCAGAATTTCAGTGTCTGTGTAAACGTTGATGATGGTCTGCCAGTGTTCAGCTAGAATGACACACACTTCTCCAAGCTACACAGTTTCAGTGATGCTACTGAGGTGTGTAGACAAGACAGCATTTCTGAGTGTGAATGATGTATTTGTTAGGGACAGGTAAGTGTAATGTATAACTACTTTTTGTCGTTCTGTCTTCCTCCTCACCAAATCATGACAGCCATGAGTTCCCATATCGGAAAGAAGCCTAGGGTCATTAGAGCAGAAATAGAGAGGAATGAAACTGTCTTGTTTCAGACCCCTGCATGAAGCGATGATCCGCTATGCCCAAGAAGATACCCACTATCTCCTGTACATCTTTGATCGCATGCGTAATGAGCTGATCGAGCGAGGGAATGAGCAGAGAAACCTGCTCCAGTCAGTTTATCAGCGAAGCAGGAACGTGTGTTTGAAGGTGAGATAATTTCTTGCTTGTCTTTAATTAATGGGCAACACAGAATCATGACATGCGCACATATGCACGCACACACACACGCATGCATGCATGCATGCACGCACACACACACACACACACACACACACACACACACACACACACACACACACACACACACACACACACAGAGCAGGCACATGCACAGGCATGTGCTCTTTTGCATATGCACAGGTACACACAAAAAACACACACACACACACACGCATGCGTGCGCATGCGCAAACACGCGCGAGCACACACACACACACGCACGCACGCACGCACACGCACGCACTTGTCATTAAATCTTTTCACTTTAAAATATCTTAAGATGGATTGAGTAACTCAGTATGGTGCACCTAAGATCCTTTGAAATGAAAACTTGATCGAAGAAAAAGTCGCACACCTACACCAACATACCCGTTTCTCCAAAACTTTCAGCGTTTCATCATTTCAATAAGAGTTACATATTCCTCCTTTGACAAGGTGACAGCCTCCATATGGTCCTGAGCAGTCAACTGGGCTATAAACAACATGAAGTAAACTTGAATGTACTCCTCCCCTCCCCATCCCACCCCCCACCTCTTCTCCATCTGCCTTCCTCCCAATCGTCTAATGAAAAAAAAAAAAGTGAATCGTACACCAAAAATTTGTACTTGCACGTTTTTTTTTTTAAGTAATTATTATGACTCCACTGAAAAACATGGACAAATGATTCACAAGACAAAACACAATGTGTTTCAACTGCTTAGATCTTCATCAGGCAAGATAAACAACACTCAGGACAACGAAAGTGAAGAATTAGCAAATACTTACTTTGTCAAATTCAGCGCAAGATGGGCGTTGAATGGCACTATGATAAGGCTACTACAGTATCTGTTCATGATCGATGCAGGTATACAAGAAAACTATGCTGACCCCAGACAGTCACCTGAACCTGTACATGAAGAGCAAGAAGGTGTTCAACTCGCAGCAGCTGGAGGCCCTCAAGGACATCTACAGCTGGCGGGACAGGGTGGCTCGGGAGGAGGACGAGAGCGTGCAGTGAGTGGGCCCTGTCAGGTTTCGCCTGTTGGACAGTGTGTTTGTTTACTGATTTAAATGGGGGGTTGAGAGTGAGAAGGATAAGCAAGCAAAGTCTCATATAGTTTGTTTGATGCAGTGCATGTGTATTCAGTCAATGGCCCCCTCCTGTTAAAACAGTTGTTTTGCTTTTTTTTTTTTTTTTTTCCTAATTGGATGACATCTGGGTGTGTGTTCATCAATATTTGTTTTCTTTTCTTTTTTTTTTTTAATTGCTCTTCTTTAATGTCTGGGCCTTTCTCAGAGGTATCTTAACAGAATCAGCTTCCAACTTGATTTTTTTTTTTTAAGGATCCGATGACAGTATGTCTCAGTTTATATCACCTTCAGCTGTTCCTGTGTCTTCTTATTGATCATCAGCCTAGATGATAATGTTTATTTCTTTGGTTGATTTGAATAGTTAAATGTCCTGCGTACAGCATGCAATCCTTTTTTGCCTGGCTCAGTTCTATTTAAAAAAAAAAAAAAAAAAAAAAATTGAATTAACAAGTAAATGCACCATTGGTGACGACAGCCGCAGGTATGTCATACCAGAAAAACAGCAGCAAAGAAATGAACTTCACAACTGTTGTGTTGCAGGTATGTGTTGCCAAACCACATGCTACTGCAGATGGCAGAAATACTGCCCAGGGAGCGCCAGGGAGTGCTAGCCTGCTGCAACCCCATACCTCCTCTGGTGCGGCAGTGCCAGCATGAACTGCACAGCATCATTCTGCAGGCCAGGGAGACCACTGTCACACAGGTCAGGCTTTGGCTGGTCATGTTATTTACGCCCCCTACACAAATTCTCAGTCCCAGTGAATCTTGCTTGGCAGAAATGCCTTATTTGTTTGCTTATCTTTTGCATGTAACTTTATCATAGTTTTTTTTTTTTTTTTTTGTATTTAGAGTTATGAGCGTCTTTTTTTTTTTTAAAGTAATTAAACTAGTTCTTCAAACAGATGACCCAAGAACACCCTCATTCCACCCACACCCACACCTAGCCCCCCCCCCCCCCCGCCACCCCTTATTTTGAAGTACTTGTATGTATGTGTGTTTTGGTGCATATACATGCATATCTGCATTTATGGTTAAATCTTATTATATAAACTTTTCTGGTGTGCCAGTCTTTTTGAGGGGGGGTTGGGGGAGGGGGGGAAGCATTTTTTCATGTACCAGGTTTAAAGTTGGCAAGAAGGGGTGGGGTGGGTGCATTGTGTAATTGTGTGCAAGACTATCTCCCCTTCATTTTAGGGGGATTGTTGCATTTGATTGCAAAGTACCACTCACACTCGTCAGAGGTGGTCTTGATCGCCATTATGTTAAAGTTCAACATCACATAACTTCAACATGTCTCTGATTAGAATTGTCAATTTTTTTAAAAGTTCATTGCAAATTTATTTCAAAACAGCTTTGTAGATGCATGTGAAAATTGTCATAGCAGAGATGTTTTCCAGATTTCCGATGAACTGTAACATCGGCCTAAATGGGGATAGACTAGCACAAAGTGAATCTGATCTCTCTTCTCTATCTGTGTGCTTGTCTTTCCAGTTTGAAACCCATACCATTTCACCATATTTTGTACACAATTTGGAGAAAGTGTGACAAACTAGGATAAAATACATGGAAAAAACGAATTTAGAGATGAAGTTCCTGAGCAGTAATTGCACTTGCATTGTGTAACCATAGTGTTGTCTTGGTGTGCAAATCTTAGGGCTTTAACTAAAGAGTGACAACTCTCAGTAACTCTGACAACAGGCCCTGAAAGATTTAGATAAAAGAAAATGGTGAGAGAGTATGAATTGTGTTAGAGTATGCTGATGAATCTGATTTGAAATTTTGTGTTAGAAGAACCTAATTTTACTGTAATTAAGGTGTTATTTTACCCTCTACTGTGTGTTGTAATTAGATGGACTTTATTTGGTTGTATGGCTGAGTGCACTGAGAAATGACCCTGGTGTTTTTGGTGTGCTTCAGATGGAGGAAGGGAAAACACCTTTGGAACCTCTTCTGCACACCACCCTCGTTATCAGGCCTCGATCACGGCCCCCCCCCATGACCTGTCCAAACAGAGGGGGCCACCCACCGATGTGCCCACACCTGCTACAGGTAGGGTATACCTGGGGTACACTTTGTCCCCACCATCTGTTCAGACATGGCAAGTATCCTCTGAAACCACCTGCAAATACAGCAAGTAGGTAATATTAGGGGATGTCCACACAATCTGTCCCAAAACACATTCTGTGACTCATAAGTCATCTGGGGTTCATTCTGTCGCCACAGCCTGTCTAAAGTACACCCCCTGAATACAACTGTAAACCATACAGGTAAGTCAGGGGTTTGTTCCAATTCTGTGATCCATCTAAACCAGCCATTGTAAGTATGCCTGCAGACATCACAAGAAAGTTATATTAGGGATCCATTCTGTCCCCATGATCTGTCTAAAACACAGCTTGGGTACGTGCCTGCAGACGCTAGATGTTAGTCCCATCAAGGGTCCATTTTGTCTCCATGACTTGTTCAAAAGACATCCTATGAATCTGTCTACAGACAATGCAGGTGGGTCATTAAGGTGTCTTCAGTAGGGGGAGTGGCAGGTGGTGTCCTGTGCATGTTGGATGAGACCACACATCACTGTACACCACCAAAACGACCAGGCAGCAGCAGCGCGCCGTAACTCCTCAGGTGGTCTGCCTCTTCAAGTCCTAACATTGACTGGCTTCCTGTGGTTTTCTGGCGTAGGGACTGTGACGGTACAAGCTGTGGTGTGGCTGTGGATGGTGTGGCTGTGGATGGCAGTATGGGATGAGGCCAGTGAAGTGGTACAGAAAAAGAGAAAAAAAAACAAAAAAACAAACAAAAAGTCTTAGGGGTCCAGTTCAGTGTTCATTGTGTGACCACAGCCTGTGCAAAGCGCGCACTACCAATTGTACCTGCAAAGGCTGGTAGATCATATCAGGGTTTGTTCTGTCCCACAGCCTCTACAAAATGCATCCTATTAACCTGCCTTCACTACAGCTTGGTCATAATAGGGTTCATCCTTCCCTTGATATGTCTAAAACCCTATGATTATGCCTGCAGACACTACAAGAACATCATATCAGGGGTCTGTTTGGTTTCCACAACCTGCTGGTAAAGGTTCCCATTTCCCTTCCTGTGAGTTTGGACTTCCTCTCTCAGTCTCAGCCCAGGTTGAGGACGAGGCTCCCTGACCCTGTGTTACTCTCTCCCCACTCAGCTGCATCAGGCAGTATCTCCTTACAGAGAGACATTTCCATCCTTCATGCACGAAAAAAAAAAATGGCTGGTCAGAAAGTCTGCTTTGAAAGTGTATGACAACAAACAAAAGGTCTTCACAAAATGGTACAGTTAGACTTTCTCTGGCTGCCACTAAGTGGAGGATGTGGCTGACTATCATGAAAAAGGAAGGAAGTCAAGTGATATAAGGGGTTCAGGTTGGCCATCACTACAACCTTCAGACTCAGGGAAGGGACCTTGATATCAGCCATGACACTTTCCTGGCAGAGTTAGTTGCACACTGCTTCTTAGGGATTGCTGGACCTAGTAAGTCCCCGAATGGAGTCTACCACAGGTCCTGGAGTAGCTAGCCTCTTTTGTCTTTGAGCCACACGCCACATGCTCTTTGGAGAATTTCACTCTCAAAACATGTTTTCTGATTATCTTGACTTCAGACAACAGAGTGAGTGAGGTTTGTGCCTTCTCTTGGGACCCACGACCCTTGAAGTGGTATGATGATGGCTCAGTCACTCTCTCCACATGCCTGTCTTTCCTAGCCAAAACCTGAAAACCCAGTGAGCATCCCATGACGGTAGCTTTGCCTCCGCTGGCCCCTTTGTTGTCCAGTCCTGGGCCAAGATAATCAGAGATGGAGCTGGTTAATTGTCCTGTCAGAGTACTGAAGATGTGCCTTCAGAGGACAGAGTTGGGTTCCCAGAGCTCCGTCTGGCCATGTGAAGGTGCAGAAAACTTATACATTTTGAATATGACTCAGTGAGGCGAACTAAGGGCAATTACTCTCACTGTGTGACTGGGTGTAGAGACAGTTTTAGCTCCATAGTCTCCCTTTTTTTTTTTTCAAGGAAGAGAGGGGAGAGAATCCTGATGATGGTTTGATGGCCCATGCTAAGTAGGAATAATAATGTTAGGCGTTTCTTTGGATAGGTAAGAATGTCCCTAAACTACTTTTAGTTGTAAAATTCCTTTGTCACTGTATATTTTTGTTTCGTAATGAAACATGAAAGTACTGCCAAGTGCTCAAAACAGGAAAGTGTGCCGTGATATTGTCAGTTTATTCTCTGGGAGTATGGATTCAAGAGTTCAGCAGTTAATGCAAGACTTCTCTCTTTCAGAACATCCCCACTGACATTGTGTCCAGAAAATTGAAATGGCACGTAATTTGGGTTGTGGACTTGCAACATTTTGTCAGAATGCCACCCCCACCCCAGCCTCACTCACATGTTTACCTTGTCTCTCCATTATTGATTCTCTCTGTTCTTGCTTTCTCCAGGTAGCTGGCATACTGCATGTTAGGTTTGTGTATTTTCCAGGTGGCATCCCAACCAAGGGAAGCAGTTCCCTGTTCGGCAGTGGAGCAGGCATTACTTTTAAGAAGAGACCCATCTTGTCTGCTTTGGAATTCATGAATCATGTAAGTGATTTGTAGTTTGTTTAACTGATACTAACTTTGGCAAACATACAGTATTCTCTCTGGCACGTGCGCATGCACACACACACACACACACACACACACACACACACACACACACACACACACACACACACACACACACACACACACACACACACATAAGCCACATGCCTACACACACACACACACACACACACACACACACACACACACACACACACACACACACACACACATGCACGCACGCACGCACGCATATAAGCCACATGCCTACACACACACACACACGCACACACACACACACACACACACACACACACACACTACACAGATAGATTGATATGTTGGTGTAACTTACATGTTTTTTGTTTTGTTTTTTTCAGAACACTACAAAAAAGGACAACATTACCAGCAAAGTCGTTTGCTCCTTTAAGAATCCTTTTCTAAAGGTAAGTATTTAAAGTCCACTTTTCTTTGGACAGCTGTCAACAGATTCCTTTTTTTCGTTCACATATAATCCTTTTCTCTGCTTTTGTCTATGTATCATTTTTTAATCCCCCTTTCTCCAAGTGTATTGAGGGTCCCTTTTTTTTCTAAATTGATTTGCAGTCCTCATTTTGTAAGGCATCATTTGCAGATCCCTTTACACCAGGTATCATTTACTGTCTTTTCTTTAGATATCATTTACTGTCCTTTCTTCAGGTATCAGTTTCAGGTATCATCTACAGTTCTCCCTTCCTTATGTGTTATTTACTATTTCCCTTTCTTCACATATCATTTACTGTCCTTTCTTCAGATATCATTAATTTCCTGTCGTCCTTTCATCAGGTATCATTTATTGTCCTCCTTTTCACAGGTGTAATTCACTGTCCTTTCTACAAGTATCATTTGAGAGTCTCCTTTCTTCATGTCTTATTTACTGTTCCCCTTTCTTCAGGTATTTATTGTTATCCATTCTCCATATAATCAGTTACACATCTGTGATCTCTCTTTCTCCAGGTATATATTTGCTGTCATCCTCTCCATGCATTCTTTGCAATAACCTTTCCTCTCTTTGTATCATTTAAAGTCTGTTACTCTCTGTAATGTCTGATCTTTTCTCTTTAGTAAATATCTGCAGACTCTTTTTCATGACATAGGAATCATTTACCATATCTTGATGGTGTCTTTTACCTTTGTCTAGTTAATATTTGAGGGAAAAGTGCACTCGGTTTTTGCAGCAAGATTGTCTCTACTTTCTGTTGGATTCAGTATGCTTTATAAGCTTGTTCTCGTATATTTGAGTTCAAGTGTTTTGTTGCCATTGAAACTGTACTGTTTGATAGATCGGTGTTTTTTTTTTTGTTGTTTCTGTTGCTGCATTTTGAATGATTTGGTTGAGGTGAAAATGATAACTTTATTTTTCCTTGCAGTTTTTGCCTAAGATGGAAGATTCACAGCAAGAAAGCATCTTGAAGCCAAAAACCAGTGCAAAGGTAATGTGAGAGAGAGAGAGTCTCTAAGATGTGAGTTTGTGTGAGTCATTTTGAGTATCAGGGCATGGATCTTTCTGCTGGGTAAGACTAATCATTTATTGGACTTCTCTTATGCTCTTATAGGTTTTTTGGTGGTAGTTTTCATTAGACAGTTTGTTTTAAGATCAAGATGGTTTCCATTGGACAGTTCTATTGTTAGGATTATTTTCATGGGATAGTTTCGATGCCAAGTTTGTTTATGTCGAATAGTTCTGATCTTAGGTTTGTTTTCATTGGGCAGTTTTTAACGTAAGGATAATACACACAGTTCTAATATAAAGTCAGCATTCATTTGGGTACTTTTGATAAGATTTTTTTCATTAGTCAGTTTGTTATAGGACTGTTTTCGCTGGTCAGTTTTGATCATGTGCACAGTTCTTAATATAAAGTCAGTATTCATTAGGTACTTTTGATTAGCTTGTTTTCATTGGTCAGTTTTGTTGTAGGACAATTTTCATTGGTTAATTTTTACCATGTGCCTGCTCTTCATCAGGTGTGGCGACTGAAGCAGCATACAGCCCATGCCTCGCAGAAGCGGAAAAGTGACATTGACCTTAACACGTTTGCTCCAGAATTTGGTGGGTTTAAGCATTTACTTGTTTGTCTTGTAAAATTTGTGTGTGTGTGTGTGTGCGTGTATGTGAGTGTGCAGGCAGCTAGTCCTGACACAGAGGATGGGGTTGTCAAAACAGTAATAATCTTCTCTTGACCAGATTTACACCAGTATCAGTTACTCTATTCTATCCATGGTGAAGATATCCATGGCGGTGCCCTTCTCACAACAAACTGATGTAGGCTGTGTATTTTTCATATTTTAGTATCCTGTTGATTGAGACTTTGATTACTGGATTTTTAATGCAGGTATTTGAGCTTTGACTTTGGGTGTAGTTTGTACCCATTTAAAAAGCAAAAAAACAAGACTACTCGACATTGCAAATAAAAAAAAAAGAAAAAGAAGAAGACAGAAAGAAAGAAAAGAGAAACTTAAATGTGTGGTTATCATAGTTGAAGTGAAAGCTATTTTCTCTTCCTCTCTTCTTTATACAGGTATTGTAGAGAGAAATTTTTATTTGCTTTTTCACTTTCTCATTTGACAAAAGTACCAGGGTTTTTTTTTTGTATGTTATTTGTGTTTTGTTGGGGGGTTTTGTATTTTTGTTGTGACTGTTGATTTATTTCACTTGGCCTAATGATGCGGTATACTAACAGAAGAGGAGACTGATTGTGGATTACATCGCTCACACACTACCCCCTTAAGTAATCATACCACCTATCTTTCATCAGTAACTTAAAAAAGCTCTCCAGATGTTGTTGTTTTTTGGGGTTTTTTTTTAATAGAGAAAATCCTACATGTTTAAAATCCAAATATAACCAGTCGACCCCCCTTTTCTCATTTCTTGTCCAGAAGTAAAGGAAGTCAAAGGAAACTGTTCTGTGCACTGAATCTCTTCTTTACTTGTAGATCAAAGGTACTGGTGTTGTTTATGAAAAAAGGAATTAGCGTTTATTTCTATGCAAGTTCCTGACTTGTTGTTGTTCATTATTTGGTTCTTTGTGCATAACAGATACTCAACCACCTTCATTTGTTATTGTTGTCATTTTTATTATCATTTTCATTATTATACAGCACCTCCAGCCAAAAAGCAGCATATCCAAGTAGACACCTGTTGCAACAGCAGCAGCATCCACAGCATCATCAGCTGTGTCAACACCACCTCAGCCGTGCACAAGTTCAGCAGCAACACCAACAGCCCTGACCACACCCAGCACAAAGCTGGTGTCAGAGTCGGGAAAGAAAAAGAAGAAAAAAGCGTCTGCCCCGGCAGTGGAAGAGACACCATTGTCATCCAACCAGATGGTGAGTCATGGTGTGAGAGGGAGAGGTGGTAGATGAACTTCATGGTGGTGTCATGGCTGCTGTTCAGTGTGGTGTCTTGACGAACACTTGGGAAGTAGATATCTCCACAATATCCTATGCTCAGTTATGTATTATAAGGATGGAAGTGTTGGAACCAGTACAGTCTTTTTACATTGTCCACCTACGATCTATTCATTCAACATAAGCTGTGTTCACCATCCTCTGTAGTTGGGTCAGGGGACAGGGGGACTAGGGATTTCCAAGAAAACTGCTTGAATTCTAGAGGCCCAAAATCCAAACATCCACAGAGAAAAGTCTGCTGGAGAAAAAAAAATGCGAAACCCTTAATCACTCTGAGCCTTGCACTGTATTCAGTTTTTCCAATCCAGGTTTCCATGATTCTGTGTTCATGGCAATGCCACCTGCCACTGTTATGGAATATCAGGGCACTTCAGCATACATTAAGCAGACTAGTTTAGTGGTAGGCAAATATGTAGGTGAATGTGATTTGTTCGGCCATTTTTTCTTGTTAGGTTTTATGCATACGCTTTGTCATTTTTCGGGGAAAGATGATGTCTTGCATGTCACAAATCTTAAATCAGGGCGTCTTGCGAGGAAGGCACAACTGTCAACTGTTGGAGATGGGAGTGGACTGAAAAGACTACGAAAGTGAGCAGTTTGGATCAGCAGTTTTCGCCTCATTTTGGGAAAGTGAATAAGCCTGGAATGGCTCATTTTATGTTTGCTTTGTTGAAAAGAGCTGAACAATGCCAGTCATTGTTTTAAAAGCGCTCTTATGCTGGTGGATCAGACTCATAACATTTTGATCAGAGTTTGGTGCTGTGCCAACAAGAGTCACCAGCCACCTTACAGAGTGGATTCTGTTTGTGATATAGAAGGGTAGTGCGAGGCAGGAGCATGAATATACAATCATGTGTTGATGATATATTTTTGTAAGCTGTATGTGTGTGTATACAATCAAAGATACACAGTAACACATCTTTTGCGTTTACACTTCATGCTCCTGCGGCATGAAAAGTGTATCTTGTCAATTCATTCTTTTTCCAGAATGCTGTCAGGAGATAGTTTCATGTTTATATTTTCTTCATACTTTTTGAAATGTTAACAGTAAAGCAAAATAACATGAATGATCACTTTGGGAGAAAATCCCCAAATCCATTGAAGTTAAAAAAAGGCATTTGATTTTATATTTGTTTCGGTTATTCAGTTTGTTGGTAAGTTTGTTTGTGGTTTGTTTTTCATTTTGTTTAGCAATTTCGGAGGGGAAAAAACCCTGCAGTCATAGACATATGTTTCCTTTTTGAAAATGCCTTCCTACATTGAGTTGAAGGTATTGCAAAAAAAAAAAGGGTGGGGGGGAGGGGGGATGTTACTAAAACAGGTTTCTGATATACTTGCCTTTTGAAAAGAGTCTTATATCCCTTCTTGACATGGAACATTGCTATATCAGGATCGTCAACCAAAAAAGCACACACCAAAATTTGGTCCATTTAAGCAATGTGAGTGATCATCCTTACTGAGCTCGCTTTACTGCGTCACATTCAAACCAGCCCAATTTTTACACCTCTTGCCACGTGGGGAGGTAGGAAGTCATCCTAGTATTTGGACAGGTAAGTTTTGTTTATCGTACAACTGCTTTTGGGTATGGAGGCAAAGTATGCTCCCTGTTGCCTCTCTTGTTTTTTCTTCTTTTTTTTTTTCTGATATTGTGGTGAAGTAGTTTTCCATGCCAAGTAAGGATATAGCATTTGTTTGGACCGATGAAAATGAAAAAAAGACAGTGAAAAGCAAACAAGACAGTGAAAATGCACTCAAATGTGATCCATTGCACAGCCATGTTTCTGTGTTACAGATCAAAAAGAAGAAGAAGGAGAAAAAGGCAAAGAAGAAAGCCCTGGCCACAGATTCCCCAGTGATAAACCCTGATCCCCCTTCCATTCCTTCAACGCCACAGCACACGGGGAAAGAGGACAAAACCCCGCCTGCTGTTCCCACCCCTCAGACCAAAGAGGAGAAGAAGAAGAAGAAAAAGAAGAAGAAGGAAAACACATGAGTGTTTCTTTCGCTGCTGAGCCCGAACTTCTCACTACTCCGAAGGATGTGAACAAGGAAAAAGAGAAAAAGAAGAAGAAGAAAAAAAAGAAGGCGAAGAATGTGGATGAGGGGAATTTGGAAGAGAACATCACGCCCTTTGATTATTCCACTGCTGACAAGTCAGACGTGACAGGTAGGATTTACACATTTATCTGCAGGCATATTCTAGAGTTCCTGCATTCTTTAAATATGTTTTAAATTTAGTAGTTTGACTGGTCGAGAATGCTCAGGGACTTGTACAACGCTCCCACTTTTCTTTGCTCTGCAAATCTGCGGATTTCAATAGAAATGTTAAAGAAAGAAAAAAAAAAAGGAGGAATACTTGTAAATGATGCTGAGGTTGTGTGATCTTGTGTAAAATTCTTTGCAATGATGAGCAGTCACCACTTTGTGAGCCTGATTGAAAGTAAGATAGTGTCAGTGCCTGATTCAATGTATTGGCAGGATGTTTCAAAAGCAGCTGTCAACAAAAGCTGTATGAACCACCGGTCCTGGTTGTGATTAGATCATAGCGTGATTGACACCACTTAATGCAAAGTTGTGTTAGACTGCACGAAAGGGTTTTCTTCAGTGGGAAGGGAGAAGAAGGAATTTTTTACAGGGATATTTGTTTTTCCACAGTCAAACCCATGCTTATAGGTGTATGGGTTGTATCAAAAGTTGTGCTTTGGAAGCTAGTCCTGAAGTTGTAGGTGCAGTTTTCCTAAGAAAGAAACATTTGAATAAACTTGGGTATTAAAAGACTAGTCATAGGGCTGGTTCAGTAGATGACCTTGTAAAGGATGTAACGGGGAATTCACTTCAAAGTGAAAATTAAGGTTTACCACATTCTGTTGTAAAATGCGTGTATGCCATGCAAGTACATCTTTTAGGCTTGTATTGGTACACATACATAAACAGGAATCTTTCAGAATCTTTAGTGACTTTAAGGGGGTAGGGAGATAGGGGATTGTTTCTGTGTTGCTTTTGTTTTAATCTGTGAAACATGTTTGCTGTTTTTGTATCAGGTCATGTTCAACAACTTCATGCCCAGAGCTATATACGAACACTAGAGCTTATAAACCAGACTTTAACAATAATGCCAGATTGAGAAGACTTAGATTTGTAATTTCTCAGGCTAAACAAGAGAATACCCTTTCTGCTTTCATCCAGGCAGTTACGCATGGATAGGGCTTCTCATCTAGATCCCAAACTTGTGCTTTCAAATTTCAGTTGAATTTGACATGATCACTTACTCTTAAGCAATCCGTCTTAAGATGTGCAAGAGTTCACAAGAGATTATTCAAAAGGCATTTGTTTCTTAACCTAAAGTTTTGTGGGAGGAGGTTCATATCATTTAAGGCTGTAAAATCTGTGTTGAAGTATTTTGTGCACCAAAAATAATAGTTGTGTATTTAGAAGTGTGGCTGAATTCTTAGAAAGGAGATACCTTTAACCAAGAAGAAATTAACTGATTTGCTTTTCAGGAAAAGTGAAGAAAAAGGGTCCATGCTGATGTTTATACCCCCTAACTTCAAAGGTGATCGTAAGAAACAAAAAAAGGTAAGTAGCTGGCACATTCTTTCAAATTTTGCACCTCTGTATTCATACTGATACTGTACAGAGTAAAAACTTGCATTTGAAGTTTGACTTCAAATTGTAGGGAAAAAGCGGTTGGAGGTAGAGGTTATTAGAACATGAAAAGAGCCAAACATGCAAGTTTTTAAATAGCTGTATCACTGTTTATTTCTGCACAGTGACAGTGTTGCATAATGATCAAAAGTCATTTGCGTCAATAAATTCTGTCTTTCTTCTTCTCCTTCTTCTTCTTCTCTCTCTCTCTCTCTCTCTCTCTCTCTCTCTCTCTCTCTCTCTCTCTCTCTCTTTAAAATCTGTGTATATTCATGTTACTGCTTTATATCAGTCCTGTAGTCTGTGAGACTGAAACAATTTGGCTTGGTTCATGAAATCTGATATAACTTTTATCCTTGATCTTTATGTTATGCTAAAGAATGGAAAATGATCAGTTTTTGTTTATCGGCACGCCACGCCCTGAAAATCACTCCTTAGCATGGAAAATAGTAACTGTTAAACACTAACAGAACAAAGTGGTTTGGCGGTTCGCTAACATTTATCTTAAATTTGGTTAGAGCAAAGTTATTTTCATTCGCAAACTTTCACTTTCAAGTAATTATATTGATTTTGTTTGACTTGTTAAATTCTTTGGATTATTTCATAGAAAATTCATTACTGAGTCCAGTTAGTCAATAAACAACTGCATAACATTAAGGAAAAATTAGTTATGAAAACCTGAAACAGGCCAGCACATTAGAAAAGGCTCAGATCAGAGGCCTGATAACTTCCATGGCTCACAGCTCAGGGGAAGGAAAAAAATAGAATCCAATGTAAATGGGTTAGGGATAGAAGCTTGCAAATTTGAAGATGACTTGTCTGCCCTTGTCATATATTGATTTAGAAACTTGCCAATTTGAAGATGACTTGTCTGCCCTTGTCATGTATTGATTTCTACAACATGTAAACTGTCTTTGATTTCCGAACAATGGGGAGGGGGGACCTGGGGAAAGGAGAAGGGGAGGAGGGGGAATAGGTAGAAGAAACACTCATGTCCTTTGCATAGCTGCCAGTCATTTACATTTCTTTGTAATTTGCATTCATTTTAAATGTGTGTATGGAATTTTTTTTTCATATTTCATTATTGGCATCAGATGTTATGACATGTCGAATCATGCAAGCTGTCACCTTTATGCTAGCACTTTTAGGCCAAGGTTTGGGGCTAATGCAGTATTAAGTTGCCCTATGAAGCCAGCCTGGGTGGATTGATCAACACTGTTATTTTTTCTTATGCCAGATCTTGTCTGTTTCCTTTCATTATATAGTCAAATTCTGCCTAAGAAAGACCGCTAGCATTTCTTGCTGTGTCTTACCTTCACTTCTTTTGTTGTTGTTGAACTTAACCCTTTGCTGGTGCAAAGTGATACAACTGCAGGTGGAGATCTAAACAAGTCTTAAAAGTAATTATTATGACTCCACCAATAGCTTGTTCTTCATTTCCATTGTCCTGAGTGTTGTATCTTGCCTGAAGAAGACCTAAGAGGTCAAAACGCATCGTGTTTTGTCTTGTGATGCGTTTGTCCATGTTAATCAATGTAGTCATAATTACTTTTGAAATTTGATGAACCCGTTGCAATTTGTTCTATCTTTGTTGCTCCTATAAACATTTATCCTTCGTAGCACTATTCACATCTAACCATGAATGTTTTTGAAAATGGCTTAATTAAGTAAATTAAATGGAATTAAAAGTAGGGATTTGGACAGATGCACTGGCATAGAAAGCTCCTTTTGGAGTAACCTTTGGTTTTTGTAGAAAGTGTGCTGTATTTTTACCTCTTATCCTTTTTTCTACCCAGGAAATATGAACATTGCATATTGTAGATTTATCATGGGTCACTGAGCAAATTAGAAAAATATGGCAACACAGCTGAAAAAAAGAATGATAAGAACCAATGAAACAAATCCAAACACATTCTGAAATTTAGCATGGTTTCTTCCCATTTATTTTGTGGCAGAATCGAGAATCCATCTCAAACAGTGATGATTATTATAATAATCGTCATAATTATAACAACATTGGTTATGATAATGATATTAACCTAATGTATTCCGCTGTTTTATCAGCTGAGTTTGTAAAATCAGTGACTTGAGCATGTTCGTGGTATGAGCAAGTTAAGACAGAGAGTTTACTGATGGTGCTGATTGTTTCAATGTGCAGGGCAAGAAGGAGCGGTTTGGGGGCCCAGCAGAGAAAAAGCGCTACCTTCAGGGCGGGTCTTGGTGGCAGCAAGACCAAATGATGAGGAGGAGGAGGACTCGTGCCATCTTGACTCCTTATTCATTGCAATCACCTGTCCATGTCTGGATGAGAGAAAGGAAAAAGCCTTGGCAAGGCGTGGCTCTGACAGGATATTGAAGTTGATGATTAAGAACAAAGAGAGTGTGTCTTATCACTTAAAGTAAAACACAGTGAGAACTTCGAAAAGAAATAAAAGATCCCTCATTTGTGTGATGCATTTGTGTTTAACCGAAACAGCGATTTACTTTCTTCTGCTATGTACAAAGCTGTTATGCAGCATGTGCCTTAAGTGTTCAAGGCACTTTGCTTGGTCATGTAAATATTTTTGGGTATGTAATGATAACCTGTGCCTGCTTATCCCAAATTGTACAATTTTAAATTTCAGTATTTTAATTATCTGCAGACATGTTTGAATTTGTAGGGATCATGATCGTTTCATCTGTACATATCACAAGTTGAGAAGTGCATTGCTGCTTCTGGGTCCATATGCATGTCAGTGTATAAAACCCTTCTTACTTTTAGAAAGTTTCAAAGTCAGTTAAACTGTAGTCACAGGAACTCCATAGCTTCAATAACCCTAACCAGACCCTCTACAGGTTTACCTACCATCACAATCACCAAGCAGTGAGTGGTTATTCCCACTATGGCCAGTAATTCCGATCACTTATCACAGATCTTTTTATTACAAAACTGTTTTCTTCTTCCACGATCTTTTTATTACAAAACTGTTTCTTCCACACTTAAAGCAGGTCATCAATAGTGTCAACAATGAGATTATGTACAAACAGTGTCGTTTTGACAACAAACATCAATAGGACACTGATAGACTTACGTACACATCATACTGAATATCATATGTGCACTGTGGTGGTAAATATTTTGCATCTCCCGTATCTTGGTAGTATTGTTACAGATCTGCTGTCATAAAAAGTGTATAAACACTTAATCAGTTCATAGTGCTAAGGACAGGCTGGGACTAATATATCGACATAAACAGGAGCCCTGATTTAAAGTGATGCTTTGAGGAAGGGTTGTCAAGAATTCAGAGGGCTGTGTTAATGGATGTTGTTCGCAGTTTGCTCATTTCATGCTGAACTGTGTGTTTTAGTGTGTGATTTTGTATAACTTAAAGTGTCATTACAGGATTCATTTGAAATGCCAGCTGCTGCTCTTTGGGAGAGGACATCACTACAGTCCAGCATTGGTTTTTTTTTTTGTTTTTTTTTTTTGTAGTATATGTGTATGCGTGTGTGTGTGTTTTGTCAAAGATGATTTTGTTCTTAATTCTACATGGAACAATTTACATGTTGCTGCAGATTCTGTTACTGCTGCAGTGTGCTTGTTGCACACAAGACCTCAGTTTGACATCTGAAAGACTAGAGGGGGGAGGAGAGAAAGTCTATTATACACAGAACTTGAACCATGATTTCTATTGCCTTGTTGACAAGGCCACTTGTCCATCCCATAGCGATGTTTGCACACATTGATAGGCAGTGCTGGAACGGATTCTCCAAAGGATTCTTGGAGCAGGATGTGAAATAACTCTGATGGGTTTCTCATTGATGATGCCTTGTTTTGGGAATGTTACAGAACAACCCTGAGTGTAGTTGTGTGTGGCAGACTTGCCTACTGTCCTGGAATAGCCATATTTGATACTGAAAGATGTCGAAATCAACAATCATTCTGGACATTATAGCCACAGATCATGTGCTGCGGAAAACAAAAACAAACCCGAAAACAGTTGTACCTTTTTTCAAAGGTAACAAGGACAGAAAGGGAATCAATTTTGGTAAGTGCACAAAGGCAAGGGAAAAACTTTTGTAAATGCACAATTTGCGAGTGCCCATTCTCCATCACTCATGGTGGTAGTGATGTTGCGAGTGTGAGAACTTCCATGTACATTTACATGGCATCATACTGGTGAGAATACAGCGTGTTCCTGAAAATTATTGAAACTTTGAGTTGGGTCCCGATCCCTGCATCACCTGTTTCTAATGAAAAATGTTCAGATGTGCATGTCGGGTCAGAAGTGGCCAAAATGAGGGCCGTGGGAGCAGACCCACTAAAGTGCATGGAAAGACAATGAAAAGAGAAGAGAAAGAAAATTGACAGATACAAGAGTCTTGACTGTAAAACAATGCAGGAAGAATTGCGTCTCATTTCAAATTTCAGCCAATCTTCTCATTTTCTCTCCATAGAAAGTTGAGAGTTGTTGAGAGGAGTGGTTCAGAGAACTGTGATAGGCAAACTGACAGTGGCATCGAAAATAATTCATCAGTCCTCAAAAAAAATGCTTTTTGCAAGCAAAAAAAGGCATCACAACAATCCATAATTGCCAGTTGATATTGTTTGTTTTATTGTTTCATTCCATAAAACAATATTACTACTTTCTTCTGCAGTCTGATTTTTAAAAAAAAAGAGAAGTAAGAGACAGAAACACACACACACACACACACACACACACACACACACACACACACACATGAATGAGTGCATGTGCAGACACTCGCACATGCACATGCACACACACACACACACACACACACACACACACACACACATGTATGTACCCATGAAAAATAATTTGCTAGTTTATTTTTTTATGCATACAAGCCCATGTGAATACAATAAGTACCACACAGAGGAGGAAAACAAAGGCATATTGTGAAATGCTTGTTGTAGAACTCTTTATCGTAAAGCAATGCACAAACCCATTCACAATTGCACGCAGTTCAAAGTTAGGCCTTTCTGCTTTACAGTTTATCGATTAAAATACATCTGATGAAAATATTGTGGAATGCCATGACATACTTATGAAAGCTAGTTCTTCCATCCAACTCCACCCTCTCTCTCCAGCCCTTTTGCGGTTGGCTGGGCTCTAAGCAACATTATCTTATCTTACCCTCTCTCTCTCTCTCTGTCTCTGTCTCTCAGACATTTTTTTTTGAGGGGGGGGGGGGGGGGGGGGGGGGATTTGGGGGCAAAATGTGGGGTTTTTTTGTTTTGTTTTGTTCTGCGTATGGTTTTGCGATGTGTCGACTTTCATGTTGCCATGATACAAGGTTTAACAGTTGTATATATACCAGTACTCAAAAGCTAGTTAAGTTCAGCCTTCAGTTACATGTTTTAGTGTTGAAATTGTCAACGGCAAAGGAGTTGCCAAAGTACACCAACTTTCAAGAAAATATTCAGTTCTCAGATGAAAAGTACTCCAGCAGAAAATTGGGCTTACACAGGACTGTTGATACGTATGGTGATGTTTTAGTGGAGCTGTAATTGGATGCTGAATGATGTGTCAGTTTCACAGATATGGCAATGCCAATGAAACATCTGTTCCAACAAGATTTTTCTTTCACTGTCATCCACATTGTAGACATGAATGTCACTGTCACTTGCCGAGTTTCTATGGTGGTTGTAATTTTTGAGGATTTTTCTGTCTACTCTTTCTTCCTCTTTGACAATGCAGCAGGAAAGGGAAGGGTGTTATTATTAAAATACTGAGGCAGCTACATTAATATCTTTTCTTTTTTGGCTTCTGTGTTGTTGGTGATGTTTTTAGTTTTAATTGTTTTGTTTTTTTTTTCTCTGAAGTGGCAGCTATGCTTAGGGCCCATGTAAGTTTATGCTGGCACGGAACCTCACATCTGAATAACCAGACACCATAGTTGGCATGGCATTGACACCTGTCTCACCATGACCTCCCTGACCCCTGGCGATGACACCGATCTTGCCATGGCTCCCCTGACCATGTCCATCTGACAGTATACAGTGGAGAGTGGATATCCCAGAGGAAGAGCGAAGAAGTCCTGCCTGGACAACATAAAGGACAGTACCTCTACCATGTTGCTCATGCCCAAAGATTATAATGATGATAGACTACCTTAGCATCTGTCACAACACCACAACAACCCACTATCATAGGACAGTAACAAGAACAGAGTTTTCATGTTCTCTTTACAGGGCTGAGACAGGACACTGTTGGCATTTTCAATTCTGCAATGTGCACATTGTATGTTGAGATGATCTATGATGTAAGCCTTAAAAGGAGAAAGAATCACATGACATGTAACTGATTCAGACTGATGTGAATGAACATTGTCTTCTAGTTGCTCCTTTACCCCTCTTAAATCCATGGGAAGCCTGTTTAGGAAACTGACTAAGATTACAACTAAAAACAATGTTAAGCATTAAAAAAGAAAAAAAAAAAAAAGCAAACAAACGAAGAGATCAGCAACAAAAACTTGGTGCAGAAGCGTGGGACGAGGGCTAGGATTTTGTGGGTTTGATTCCCATCAGATGCATGTCTTTATGTATTTTTTTTGTCTTTAGATAGCTCCAGTCCAGAGATGCTGAGAGTGCTCTAGGTGCTGAGAGGATTGGAACCACATGGCAGGGTTTGATTGACCTGATGGATCAGTCTCTTGAGAGAGTGTTGCTCAAACTTCCTGACCAACATTGCTGGTGTCTGTATCTCTGCCCATGTAACAGTCTTGTAGTGTGTAGTCTCAGACCAAAATGGAATTAGCATCATGGCATCAACTTCATCCTTTTTTTTTCATTAAAAAAAAAAAAAAAAAAAAAAAAAGAAATTAATAGGGGGCACAACTTTCGCATGTGAAGAGAGCAGTTTGCGGGGTTGCATCCCTTTTATAAATGCCTTTTTTTTTTTTTTCCCTTTATCTTTTTTTAAAACTGCCCAGAGAGGGGTTTTTTTAGTTGTTGTTTTTAAGGGTTTTTTGCTTGTTTGTTTGTTTTTTAAGTGTGTCAGTTTCAAGGATGGGCGCTTCAGTGTGTTTCAGTAATCTACTGACTTCGACATGATTGGTAGAATCTTGAAATACCTATACATGTTCTTCTACTTGGGTGTGCACACACACATTTACGTTGCACGAAGTTGGTGCCAGATGTAAGAACATTTACAGAGTTACAAGAATTGTGCTGTCCGACACTTACAGTCAGAAGATACTGTAAAAGTACAGTCAGAAGATACTGTAAAAGACAAAAAAGAAAGAAAACTTGAATAACCCTGACCCTGATTCAACTTCTTTCCATTACTAATCCACACTGGTGTAAATAGATTGTAAAAGATGAAAAAGAAAGCAAGCATAACAACCCTGCCTCTGAATCACCTTTTGAATAATTTACTTCCTTGTGAATTAAGCTCAGTGCTTCCTCTAAGGGCTCGAGGTCAGAAAAACAATTTTTCTGCAGTTGTGGTCTGCTCCTTTCTTTTCTTTTCTTCTTCTTTTTTTTTAAATTGGTGCATGATCTTTACAGAATGTTCACACTCTATCAGGATGGTTTCAGGCAGCTGCACACAGTTTGGGTCTCACAGTAAAACCTTCACTCTTTAACCCTTCCTTTCCCTTGCTATCATGGTGATGAAGCACAGACCGTACAAAGTGAAAATTGATGATATTCACGGCATGACTTTGGTACTTGTTTGTCCTTTTGAGGTGACAATTTCAGTATTTTGTATTCTTTGCAAGTGACTGCTTTTGGCACACAAGACTGTAAACATGAATTGCCCACACTGATGATGGGACTGGATCATTCTTTGTTGGGCAGCTTTTGAAGGTTTCCACCTATCTCAGCTTTTAGTCCTCAATAAGAAAGTATTGGAATGAAGATTTTTTTTTGTTCTTTTCTGAGTTATGTATTCTTGTATGAGTTTCATTTTGCATGCATGCATGTGAGCGGGCCTTGTGCTTGTGTGAGTGTGTGTCGGAGAGAGAGAGAGAGAAAATGTATCTTGAGGCCTCATGTGTGTGTATGATGGTATTTGTGCATAACTATGCATGCAAGAGAGAAAGGCACTTGTGGGTGCGTGAGTCTGTATAGGTGTGGCTGTATTTTAAAGATGAGATGTCGTAAGTCAAACTTTGTGTTGTCACCCAGCAGTGGAAATGTGAGAATAAGTTTCTGTGACAATGTTATCACAGAGGAAGTGCAGATTTTGTAATTCTGTCATGAAGTAAAATGGAATGGATCCTAATTTGTCTGTTTCTGATGGTATGATGAAAGTGTGTGTGGAGGAGGGGTCGATGGGGTTGCGACCTTGTCCTGATTGGAGTCCTTTAGGTTTTGCTGGCCAAGGCATCAATACTTGAATAAAATGCTAGTTTTCCAAAATGATTTTAAGCTGTTTTTCAGACTAGCCTTAGCACAACATGGTTGGACTTTATGCCCGTGGTAGGGTCTCCCATGTCAGAGAGGCTAAGGGTAAGGGCCCTGCCAAAGAGTGGCCCATCTTCATCTGTTCTATCATCTTCCTTTCCTGCTTTTCCATCTTCTACTTCCCTTTCAGTCTTCTTTTCCACATTCTTGCTGTCTCTGTGGGGTCTTGTTTAGATCCACTGGGTCGGCCCTGTGGTGCAACCAGTGATGGAGGGCAATGTGTCAGATGAATCAGCGGGCAGGTGCTCTCAGCACATCTCTTTGGCTCAGATCTCTCCTAGACAGGAGGTATACACACTGACCGATGTTTGTCAGTCTCCTAGCCCTGCATGGAGCTGGGTCAAGACAGGCACTGTCTCACTGTCTCACCCTGGCCTTTGATGCTCTGTTCTCTGTCCCCAGGAGCTGGACAAGATCATGGGGGTAGGGTTATTGGGTTGCTATCTGTTGTATATCCCTCCTGAAGCCTAGAAGCAAGGGTGCAAATATTCCGATTAAACTGAAAATCCGGATTTTTTTTCCTGATAACTTTGTCTCCAGATCAACAGAATTGTGTCTGTGCAGTTCCCGGTTGTGCAGAATTTGTTAGAGTGATTTCCCGTGCCTAGATATTGTGGGGAAACGATATTTTCTCTTCGCATCATATCGAATACACTTTATTTTGTGATGCATAATTTACTACAGACGAAATGTTCTGGACAGGAAATTATTGATGAAGTTAATATCTAGCTAAGATTGGTCGTAAAATCTTTATAATACTGTTGCAATAACCAAAACTCATCATCGGGAAAGTACATATGATTCTTCAATTAAGAACGCGATTGGCAATCAATCCAGTCACAGAGAAGGGGAGTCAATACCGGCGGAAACACAAAAATGAATAAAGAATGAAGTACCTTACAAGAAGGGTTTTGATAGTGTACAGTGAATCATCAAAAACCATAATACAAAGTGCTGAAAATCGGTATGGCTTGACGAAATCGACGAAGATGGACTGGTCTGATGCTGAGACCGTGTGTTAGTGTCAGTAGACCGACGTCGCTACTATGCATGTGAATTCTTGCCTTGCAGCCGAACTCTAAAATATGGCAGCTGTCATAAGAGATAAATCAGTGGCTGTTCATGCAAACTGACCATTGAGTGCTGTACACAACTTTTCATTGATGAGAAAATAGGTGGTTGCTCGTTCCTCATTTTCATTGTCCTATGTGTTGTTTGTTTTTGCCTGAAGAAGACCCAAGAGGTCGGAATGCATCGTGTTTTGTCCTGTAATCTGTTTGTGTGTATTGCCTTGCAGAACTAATTACCTTTCTTTTTAAAGATTGGACCATTACACATGAAAGTATGAGCTGTATTCTCTGTATTCTCCTTTAATGCAAGGCTTTCTGATGGGCGGGGAGGGGGTGGGGTGGGAGCACACCATGGTACATGTACCACAAAACCAGACCCTCAAACAGAGAATGATCAGGGCAAAAATACACAAAGAGAGTTTGAAGACGATGAGCAGGATTCTGCTTCAAATTCTGACTTTCTAACAGAAATTGGTTTTGGGGCTTCGTGGCCAGTTATGCAAGAAGTTGACGCAGACAAGCCTTTTCCTGTACTCAGACACTTGGCAACCCGGAAGAAGTTTGAAGGTTTGATCGGGAATCCAAAATCCGTCGAGCGGCCAAGGAATGGATCGTTCTTAACGGAGTGCAGGTCAAAGAACAGCTAGAAAACATCTAGAAGGCCACTCTGCTGGTAGACAGAAAGGTAAAGGTGTTGCCACGCAGGCAGTTTAATCCCTCCAAGGGTCTTGTACGTAAACCTGACTTATTGGGCACGTCAGAGGCTCACACTCAACGAGTCATCAAGATCCACATTCAGATAAAGACCATGCTGTGCGGAGGTGACAGAGATGGATGGACCTCCACGAGAAAATAGGATCGGGAGAGGGAAAAAAATTCTTGAACCTAAAGAAATACAAATAAGTGTACAAAATAAATACTCCATACAAGTCTGATGAAGGAGAAGCAGAGGTTGAATGATTGTACCATTATGATTAGCTTATTATCATGAGTACAACAGCATTCCGTAGAAACATCAGGGGTCTGTATTCAAATTCCGAGGAGCATCATCTCCTTTGTCAGGACCTAATAAAACAGATGTGGTTGCTCTGCAGCAAATGAAATCGAGTTTAAAGTGTCTTTCGGCTCGACAATCGGCGTGTACGGACCATGGCAATATTGGTACAATATTGTATTCAATGTTGATCAGACGTACGGGCTGTTCTAGCAGGTGTGGTGTATTCGGGTCAGTCTGCACGCAGTAATCGAAGGACACCCGATGAAACTGAAACTCATAACGTTAAAAAGTTACAGCCCCCTACCCCACCCCTTCCTCCTAGACTCCCACCCCCCCGGCCACACCCTTTACCCCATCTTCTCCCTTGCGTTCCCGGTCATCAATGTTTGGAGTGTGTTCTTTTGCCTTAAGACTCGACCAGTTGGAGAATAGTAGACGGAATTCCAACCAACTACTGGGACATCATCACCCACCTCTGCGCTACACATCTAATGGTGATGATGCTGATGATGACCTTTCACATGCATGTTTTTTTCCTGACCAGTTTATCTCCTTTTCTGGTTCACCATTAAACGCTGAGAGGATTGCACGCGCATGTGTGTGTGTGTGTGTGTGTGTGTGTGTGTGTGTGTGATGATGATGATGATGATGATGATGATGATAATGGTACGGGATGAGACCAGAAACATCCTGCCATCCCTCTCGGATGCTGCGTGCTTTATGGTAATTCATAAAATGTGCCCTCATTGTATGCTCCTCTTTTCTCACATGCCGCACGCATCTCTCACCTTCCCCCTCACTTTCTAGTGAATCGTTTGTCTTACCAGAGACTAGCTCCCACCCTGAGCTTTGATAGTTTGGCTGATGCAGCTGTTGATGAATGTTACGGTTTGAAAACACTGTCTACTCACCCAGCAGTGAACAGGTACCTGATTCGGATCAAGGCAGGTTTAGGAGGCGGAAGGAATGGGACGGACCTCATTTCGCGCAATGCTGAGTCCTAGACACGGCGAATCTCGTGACAGTGCACTGCCCTACAGGTCATAAGGCCATGGGACTTCGACAATAGCTTTTGATAACCTACATCATGCTGACACTGTCGGCCTGATTGAAACGGTTGTTATCACAGTCAGCTTCCACCTGCAGCAGTATTCAGTGTCCAGTCTTTGTCTTCACTCCACCATACAGACTGTATAGATGGGTGTAGATCACGTAGGGATACCGACAAGGTGTGTCTTCCTTATACCTCATACAGCAGTGTGTGCTACCTACCTGAGGATCAACTTTTATACCCGACATAGTGGTAAGGTTTGTCTTCTTTGGTCCTCTGTATAGAAGGGTATCTGATGACCAGCATTTATACCAACAACTCTGACAAAGTTAGATCTAGTTGCAAAGTGAGGCGCCTGCAGGCGGAAATCTCAATAAATTTGAAAAGTTATTGATGAAGCACTGCTGAAGAACGTAGACAAACGAATCACCAGTGATGTTTATTTCTATGTTTTGTTTATGTAGAGTCCTCATTCCCTCTGTTTCCCACCTTGTGAAAGAACTTTGTAAAGCTTACCACAATAAACCATCATTCAATCATTCATCTCTCTCTCTCTCTCTCTCTCTCTCTCTCTCTCTGCGTTATGAAGAAGAGAGAGAATGTGTGTGTGTGTGTATGTGTGTGTGTGTGTGTGTGTGTGAGAGAGAGAGAGAGAGAGAGAGAGAGAGAGAGAGCGTATCTGTGTGCAATAGCAATAGAGTAGTAATAGTAGTAGTAGTAGTAGCAGTACTTGTATGTTACGTCTTCTAAAAAAAATGTGATATATGACGAAAGAGAGAGAGAGAGAGTGTGTGTATGTGTGCTTACATGCGAGCGTGTACGGTATGAAGGTGTGGGTGTGTACATATAATCGCAGAAAGACCGCCAATATCATAGTAAAGGAAATACGTAATTGGACAATGTTAAAGACCAGATAACTTTAAAGCAAGATTAGTATCAGAAAAAAACAAACACATCAGTTACATGCATGCTTGATAAACGTGGCAAGTATGCCCTGAGAGGCACACATTCAAACAAGATATGACGTCTTGATAGATGTGTGTGTGTGTATGTGTGTGTGTAGTACTTTAATTTAACGTCTCTTCACCCCCAAGTGACATTAGACAAAAAAAAAAATGCATGTGAGAGAATCTTTTAAGTCTTGAGTGTTTTTGAGTAAATGTAACATCAATGCCATACTTAAGTTATGGATTTTATAAACACAAATGATCTCAACATGATGGTTTAGTGTGTGTGGGTTCTGCACTCTTCCCACTTTTCAAATCTTTAATGCCGTCAGTTACTTCTTGTCCAGCAATTGGTTCGTTTGAATAAAGGTTCGCCTGTTTCCGTTATTCTTGTGTTTCTACTCCATTGCCTTCCACAGTGTTACTAAAATGATGAAAGACATTAGAAATGACCATACCATTGCTGAGATGTGATATCATTGCATATCGTTGTCTTTCTGTTTACCTGACTTATTGCTGACTAAAAACGCCTTGGATCATTAGCTGACTCTTTTAATCTTTGCAATCTAATAATCTCATCACATTCTTTCTTTTTCTTCAGTTTAATATAGTGCACTCTTTCTTTGACGTACTCACAATTACGCTTTGTCTTATACTGCTTGGTTTTAGCTCTCCTGTATCTCTGAAGCAGATTTTTGACCAAACGTTGTTTTCGCCGACATTCCATGTCAAACCAGTCATCACACTTTTTTCTTCTGTGTTATAAACCTTTTTCACCATGGACGCTCCGGCACCACGCAAAGCATTCACACAAAAAGTTCAATGTATAAATCAACATTATGACAGTTTAAAGTAATTCTTCTAATAATGTTTCTAAAATCATTTATTCTAATTCATTTTCAAAACAATTGTTCATTTTGAAAACAATTGTTCATTTTCTGCTATCCATACAATCTTTATCTTCATTACTTTGTGGTGCTGACTTGTCTTGTTCAGTTTCGTTAAACAGTGTGTGTGTGTGTGTTTTGCGAGCAAGCATGCGTTTGTGTCAGTGTGTGTGTGTGTGTGTGTGTGTGTGTGTGTGCGCGCGCGCGCGCGCGTGCGTTCGTGCGTGCGTGTGTGTGTGTGTGTGTGTGTAAAAGACAGACAGAGAGAGAGAGAGAGAGAGAGAGAGAGAGAGAGAGAGAGAACACGCCGACGCTCACATACAACGTGATGACGCTCAAAAATCTGCCTCAGAGCAAAGATAGTTCGCCCTACGGAGTCTTTCCTCAGAGCTACAGGAGAGCTGAGACCGAGCAATACAAGACAGAGCGTAATGGTGAGTACGTCAAGGAAAGAGAGCAATAGGCCTATTATTAGATTGAAGAAAAAGAAAAAAGAATTTGATAAGATTAGATTGCAAAGATTAAAAGAGTCGGCAAATGACCCAAAGCGTCCGTCTCTCTCTCTCTCTCTCTCTCTCTCTCTCTCTCTCTCTCTCTGGGGTACGGGGCCCTAAAGTAGGGTAAAGCACCCAACCTTGGCTCTTTGCCCCATTTACGTGTGGGCACTTCACTATGTCGGTCAGCTGATAATAGTTTAGAATTTCTCTGTCTCAACCCATCTGGCACAATTTCTGATTAAGAACAAATCATCACCACATCTGTACAGATGCAATTTATCTGACACAGGTGTTAGATACCTTAAGTTGGACAGTTACATTATACTGTCGACTTTGTTTTAGAAAATTGCATCTGTTTAAATTCAATCAAAAGTAAAATTCTTACGTCTGCAGATAGGCATTATAAACTTCATTAAATGGCTATTAAACCAAACCACCACCTAACCAGAGCCGGTAATCCATCCAATATCTGGTGATATTACAGAAAAAAAAAGCAATTTTAGTGCTTTACATCCGCATGTCCGCTTTGCCTGTTTTGATTCTGCACATGATTATGTGAACACACACACACACACGCACGCGCACGCGCACACACACACACACACACACACACACACACACACACACACACACACATATACACACGCACACACGTATACGCGCGAGCGCGCGCGCACACAACAGCAACAACAACAACAACAACGAAAGTCAAAAACCTTGCCAAGTAAAACAAAACCTGATGAAGTTTTTCTATCTCTTCCTCCCATAAAATTTTTAAGAGACTTGCATTTTAGCTGATAAAATCAGGTGATCAGGTAAGCTTACTTTTCGACATCAGTTTTTGTGTCATTGCAACTTACTCCATGGATGACGCAGTATTGTCGAGAGGAGAAAGAGAGGGTATGAGGTCAGAATTATGTTTGCCCGCAGATAACAAACGTTCCCAAGCACCTCCAACTCATGGCATTTGATGTTTCATTCTCGCCAGGAAATGTTTGTTGATCAGGCCTGAGAGCGAGGAGAGAATAATGTTGTGTTTCAAGAGTCCCCCCCCCCCCCCCCCTCCCTCTCACTCATCCCAACCTGGCTGGCAAAAATCGTTTTGCCCATCCCCTCTGCGGGGAGGGGGACGGAGGGGGGGGGGGGGGGGGGGGGGGAAAAGACCCATGGAACACGGAAAGATGGTTCATCCGCGGAAAAGTGAAGCCAGATGGCTGGCACATTCCATACTGCCATTTCCACCCTCATCGGCTATCCTTCCACGCGTGTCGAACATGGCGAGTAAGGCAAGGACTACAAGAGCCACATCTTTTTTTTTATTGCTGTAAAACATTCTGTTTGTATCAACAACTACACACACATGGGAAGAAATCTGCCATACACAATCGTAAATGTTTTTATTTTAATAAAAAACTCTTTTTATACACCTGAAAAACTATCCCGAACGCTGAAAACCGGAAGTGACGTCGTTTTTGGAACTGTATCAAGACCCGCAGGAACATAGTCTGCTGAGAAGTGCTAACAAACCAGTTGTAGCCGCCTTTTAGTTCTTACCATGGCGCATAACGATCATGCGTACAACGAGCGGGAGGGAACCGGAAATCGGATTAGATTATTCATAGGTTACAGGTTCAACCAATCGGTGCCTGGCTGACGTTGTCCACATAGCCGCAAGTCGTACACCTCTCTCAGTTCAGAAAACGTTCCAAAGAAGAAAAGGCGAACAGGGGGGTACTGTTGTGTAGCTGAATGCAACAGTTCGCACAGTCGAGGCTTGAGTTTGCACGGTTTACCGAGCGACGAGCCGATTAAGCGACAGTGGGTAAGGTTCGTCCAGACACATCGCAAAGATTTTGGGCCCAAGTTTGGGACGCCCAATGCGCATTCTTCATTTGCGAAAAGCATTTCAAATCGGAATGTTACCCTTTGAGCCAAAGTATCAAACGAAGCATGGGCATCAAAACAAATGCAGCTCTGATTCCTGGCTCAGTGCCAACCATCCACAAGCCAGTGTGTGTGACCACAGCCAACAGCATGAGCACCGAGAGCACAACCACAATTGTGACACAGGCCTCCACTCCGGCACACAGTACAACTGTCACGACATCTGTGCTTTCTACAGTGTGCTCCATTTTACCAGGAGTGAGTCAGGTGCGAGGGGCCTATGCAAAAAGGGAGCGCCAAAGGGTAAGTGATAGTATAGTAGGCCTATAGTAATTAGTATAGAATAGTTTAGTACAAAGCTGCTCGGCATACATAGGCCGCTGGGCCTGTTGCTGTTCATTCAATCAGGAAATTAGGACTAGCCTAACTTTGGACTACACATAGCAATCTTTTCATCGCCCTTACTATCAAAGTACAACTGTTTTTGCTGTTTTCTGTGACACCCACGGGGTTGGCTATGGCTTGCATTGCTACAGTACAGACAACATAAAGTAATGAAAATAACATTCTTGTTATTTCTTGTTATATCTGTACTCCAAACCTCAATGTTTTAGCAGTACAGTAAGAGGAGAGATATGTACATGTAATGTACATGGTACAATACATTTTTGGGGCAACAATGTTCATCGGAAATCAAATTCAGTGGCATACTCTTTTGTGTGTGTGTGTGTGTGTGTGTGTGTGTGTGTGTTGTGTTGTGTGGCTGTGTGTGGGTGTATCATTGTGGTGGTGAGTGAGAATATGCATGTGTCAGGAGCACATGCTCTTGATAAATAGTGGGGGAGGGGGTGTTTTCTGGTTAGTTTCTTAAACAACAAAAACAGGCTGAAGCATGAACGCTGGGCAGCCAAAGTTCTTGCACCCAGATTTTCTGCCACACGAGTGATTTTGTTGGTGCTCAAGAACCTGAACATGAAATTATCTGCTCCTTCAATTTTGATTGCATGCCAAGCATCCTTGCACCAGATTTTTCTACCATGCCAACAGTTTTGTTGAGAGAAGGTGTGTGTGTGTGTGTGTGTGTGTGTGTGTAAGGGGGGGGGGTCTCTCTTATATTGTACATCTTTAGCTACCGAAAGTTTACAGGAAAGGGAGGGAGGAGGAGGTAGGGAGTGGCAACAAAATTTCTGCCACCTCACAAGGCACGGTTTTCTAGTTAGGGGGGTAGAGAGGGAGGGGATAGCAAGATTTTCAAAGGCACATTTTTCTGTTTGAGAGCTAGCACATTTTGGGGGAGGGTTGTGTGTGGTATGCATGTCTGTGGCTAGTGCCAGTGCGTATGTTACAGTCTGTCAGCCTGCATGCATGTGCACATGGTTAAAGGCAGAATTTTTGCAACAGGTTATTTGTGAGCTGACTGCCAGTCCTCCTCCTGATTCAACAGAAGATCTTGCTGCTGCAGCTGATAATCACGTGCAGTCCTACAGCACATTTTCACCCGGAGATGCTGGCGTCCAGACCAACAGCTGCTTTGTGAACACAGTAATTATGTTGTATTTACAGTCTGTGTGTTGTAAATAGGGACATGCAATAGAATGTCTTTTGATTTCTTTATGTTCATGTTGTGAAATGATGTGTTATTTTCCTTAAAAGCATGATTTTTCCTCAATCATGCATTCTTAGCTTTTGAACGAAATGTATGGAAAACTTAAAAGAAAGTGACTAATATTCTGCTATATCTGGTGCAGTCATGTCTCAGACCCTAGTCATAGATCATTGCCCAGTTGAATTGAAAACATCCTATTTCTGCCTGTCAGTCAGGAGGGATCTGACACAAAGGCTTTTTGTCCCCAACATGCTTATCTCTAGCCCTCGTAACGGTGGCTAAAGAGAAAGGTTCACTAGAGACATCACAAAACACATCGCTTACAGAAACTCCAGGAACATTACCCACAATGAGATCTGCGACAGGACTGTCTAGGACACAGCAAGTTAGATCGCACTCAAAGTACGGACAACTGACAGGAACTGTACCTAGTGGGAATTCATCCACACGTCCTCCAAAAGAAACACAGCTCACTGTAGTACCTAGCATCTGGCTGTCGGAAACTAGTCTCTTGCGCACACCACAGATGGTAGCACCAGTGTCACGCAATACAGAACTTAGAGTGCCATTAACAAAACCAGATTCTAAGTTCAACTTCCCTGTGAATTCACATGCAGCTAAACAAGCGAATGGAGAGCGAATGATCGAACACGCAGCAGTAGAATGCTTGTCAGCTGAGTTGTCGACGACAGATGAAGTGTCAGTCACAAAGGGGCACTTATCCGGATGACTCAGAGTGCAAATTTTACATGGGTTTTTACCTGACTTCCAAGAACATTTGGAAGCCACATGCCCTGTCTTTTTACAAAGAAAACAGACAACACTGGGAGACTGGGGAAATGTATTTTTCTGATGAACCTCTAGTGACTGAATACTGACGAGCACCACGACCACGGCAACCACTACTTTGACTAGCTGGGGTGCTGGGATTCTGAACAACAGGACGAGAGGCAAAATACCTGCGACCTTTATCTGACTGACCACGGAATGGAGGTCTATCTGACTGTCCAGAAGTACTATGAGAAACAGAGGCAAAAATATTTACATCAGCCTTTCTGGAAAGGAGCTTAGTGGGATGGGCACGCCTGTATGACTCAGCAGACTTGATCATAGCATCAAATGTTTTTTCATCTTTTTCACACAGAAAAGTAGCCAAATCCTTAGAAACACATTCTAAAAAACTGCTCTCTCAGAATAAGATCAACAAGACCCTGAAAAGATTGTTCGATCTTGGACAACGAAATCCAACGATCAAGAAGACGTCCAAGTTCCGCTGAAAAAGTTTCAAAGGGTTCATCTGCACTAGGCTTTGACTCACGAAAACACTTACGAAAACTGTCTGGAGTACACTGAAATTTCTTCAACAAACTTTCTTTCAACAGTTCATAAGAAACTACATTATTTTCTGCCAGACTGTGATAAAGCGTGAGAGCTGAACCTTCAAGTAATGCAGAGAGATAAGTGACCCATAGACTTTCTGACCAGCCCAGAGAACGAGCATGGGTTTCGAATCTGAACAGATAACTATCAATGTCATCGGTCTTTCTTTAAAGGGAGGCAATTTGGGGAAAGGTAGGACGAGGGGCGTTAGACCTGGATACGCCAGTACTTTGACTGTCCTCACCTGAAATTACTGCCTGATCTTTTTCACGAGAAATTTCTAACTGTATTCTTTTAGTTTCTTCCATCTCGTATGCTCTCTTGGTTTCTTCTATTTGTTCTAATCTTTAGTTTCCTCTATCTCTTTCTGTTCTAATCTTTTAGTTTCTTCCTGCTCTTTTGGTCTTTTGGTTTCCTCTTCTGCCTGCATTCGCTTTACGTTCATTCTTTCTTCTCTTTCTAAATCTTGCGTAATGCATCTTTCAACATAGTCTAATAAAGCCTGCTCTTCAAGACCAAATGCCTTACCACGTTGTAAGTACTGAGTGAAAGTTTTATCTTCGTCCACAGAAGACATATCGAAACACTAAGTCAGTGGACCAAATACAATCAAAAGAAAGTTTAGACACTATGTCCACTGAAATATATTTCAAAGGGGTTATTATTTTTTCACACCAACATTTATATCTATCACACTTAAAAACAACTACGACTATTTTTGAAAGGGAACGAAACGACAGTAATAACAGAGCTTAACAGGTTTGGGGAAACGCACTTAGCAATCAATGATAGGTAATAAACAAATGCATCAATCAATAACAGCAATAATGAACAAAGATATGCAGAAATCAATCAATGAAACAAAGATATGCAGAAATCAATCAATGAACAAACATATGCAGAAATCAATCAGCGATCAATACACACATGCATATATGAATCAATACAGTCTTGTTTTTTTTTTTTTATTTTTTGGGGGGGGGGGGGGGGGGGGGGGGGGGTCTTTTTTTTTTATTAAATGGCCCAGGCAGCCAACCATACACACATTCATTCAAGATTAGTTAGTTAGTTAGTGTTTATAGGGTCCAGCGGACTACAAGGAGCCAAATCAGGACCTCAGCTATCATAATCATTCAAGAGAAAGAACCCTAAGAATGCTATAGGAGCAACACAATCCCCAAGTGAAAAGATAGAAATGGAAACAATCAGAAGGGTAACAAAAGAGAGTCAAACTAAAGCCCACAGAAGATAAAGAACTAGGCCTCGTATCTCCAGAAACTATACAAAGGAGATACCCCGTTACGCTGGAGACGGGAAACCAAGTTAAACAGAAACAGTCATTCAACAATACAAAACGATCAGTCTGCTCTCAAAAGAAAGTGTAGACGTGTCCCTAACTAAATAACTGGGATACTACAACAAGGGGTCACAAAAGAAATCCTAACCCTAGCACAATTTTGAAGGTAAATGCTTAAAGTTCTACGGGGTCACCAGATGTTACGGATAGAATGAGTGGTGTGTCTGCGGGTATCTGACTGTCCGATTCTCACACAGAAATTATGGATACATGCACGACTTTTCTAATTCATATACACACACCCCCACTCACCCGAACATTGACAGCCAGGCAACAGAACACTTTTTTGTTTTATGCTGCCTGAGCCATCAGACAAACATATAATAAACGCAAAAACACATCAGTAGTCGGCACACGCCAACCACAAGGCGTACACACAAACTATATGTATATATTATATTTCAAATACGCCAAACAGGGGCGCACGACACAAAATATATCTAAATAAGGTTCACTATCTACTGTCGCTGCTGGTTCCAACGACGATGAAGGCGGCGACGACGACGACGAACGATGAAGAGGACGAAGACGACAAGACGATGAAGATGAAGATGACAACGTCTACAGCGTCAAGTCTGACACAGAACTAGCAGGACGTCAGAGCTGTGGCTCAAAGAAAAAAAAAAACACTAGCACTCACGGCGTCTCTGCCGGCGACAGGGTGACAGTGTCACACAGGAGCTGTGGCTCACACACACACAGAAGCACAGAACGCAGCGACGGCCTCGCCAACAGGTCGCTGGTTCAAAAAACTCGGGAGCGGCGCTCTGGCTTGGCAGCAGCGGCGTCTCCAGCCCAACTGGTTCAGCGGGTAGTCGGTCCCGGGCGCAGTGGCAGGTAGGGTAGGTTGTCGGCAGTCAGGCTGACCTCTCCACACCGTCACACGGTGGAGAAGAAGGGGTAGTCACATCTACAAACCCTGACCCTCACACAGTAGCAAGTCCCCCTCAGTCCAGGAAACACATCTACCTGGGGGAAACTGATTAACTACCTTGATTATCATGGCTACTACTCATTGCAGTCACAACTACATTCATATTCATTAGCCACATCATATTCCACTAACTTTGCGACAAACATAAGACAAACATTCTTCAAAATACTGCAATATTCCTTTTTCCGGAATAATAACACATCATTTCCTATTCCGGAATCATAGCACTACACAGTAAAGGACTTCAATATAAACCTTTCAGAGTCCAGTTTTCCAAATTGGGGAAAGATTCCCACTTAGACCCTCTTCAATAAACCATGAATACAATTCATTACACACACTTAATGATTACTTTTCATCAAACTATAAATGTCTTTCGCCATGTCACAAATATTCATTTCTTCTTCTTGTATGATGACAAAAATGTTCATTTCAATCCATACAATGACCAGATTTTAAAAGGAATATTTTTTTTCAAAAGAAAGATTCAACTACTTCAATACATGTAAAGGAAAGATTTCCACACACACTCTTGTTTACTAACACACAACTATTCAATATTCATATCAAGAGTGAATTAAATACATCATCCACATCAAAATCAAAACATACATATATCAAGTCTCTGTCGCTCACTCTGGGAGCTTATTATCCATAGCATCAAAACTCTCCCTCTTCTCACAAACCACATTAGAATAAGACCTTTTTTCTCATCATGAAGTTCATAACTATTTAAGTCACAGAATAAACAAAAATCTTTTTTTTTTCATGAAGACCTCTTCCTTTAACACTCACTTCATCTGTTCATGTTTTCCGACAGCATTTTGTTTTGTTACCCTATCAAGTCATAGGACAACAGAACACAGCAAATATTTTTCTTTTATAAACCAAACCTTCACAAGTGCGCTGAGGAAGTTTCAGTCGCTCCTAAACGGGAATACGGTTTCGGTTTGCTAACAAATAAATATTGAATGATAAATACCCGACTGCCACAACAACAAAAAAAAACCCAGCTGGGTCCCTCTTCGGCCTTCTGGAATGCTGCGGAGCCGGAATCACTGCAGAGACTGCCTAACCGGTTCAGCTCACCCGGCTTTAACGGTGCGCAGGTGAGTAGCAGTCAGGTAAACTTTTTCAACTGGCTTCCGGACGACTACCTTCCGGTTAGCACGGTTGCATGGAAATTTGTGACCGGACGGGAAACGGTCCGTCACAATTATGCAATAAAACCAGTACAAATTACAGATTGGGTAAAATAAAAGATCCCTCATGCTTCATTTGACACACCCTACCCCATGTCCCACAACGACTAACATTTTCTTGCCAAGTGTGTGCGTCTTCTTTTTAGGCCACAAAAAGGTCTGTTTCCAGTTTCATAAGTTCTTTTTTAAATGGGGTTGGTAGGTCGGCCTTTTTTTTCAGCTTTCACCAAAATGATACACTGGTTGGTGCTTTATTTTATGTCATAGTTGGTACCCTTAATGTCACTGGCGCCCGTGATGTATTTATTTTTTTTTTCCATTGGTCAAGAAAAGTTTAGGGAGGGGGTGAGAGAACTAGGGTTGTCAGGAAACTGGAAGAAAACCTAATTTGGTTTTGGCCATGGTTGACTGTTCCTGGTCATACAACTCCATAACTTTTGAGTAACTGCAGGTTTGGTAATCTTGATGAAGGAGCAAAGTATGGTCCTTGTCAGCTTCCTTTTTTCATGCAAAGCGGACTTTATTCATTTTGAATATCTGTTGTGTACAGGAGTTGAGTCAGATAGTTTACCTTTTTTTCTATTACAGTGCCATACTTTTTCCCCTAGGACCACACGTTGGTTTTTTCTTTTTCTCTGAATCCATTTGCTTGCTTGCGATTGTTTGTAACTGATGATAATAAGAGAACAAGTGTGTGTAAATTTTAAACAAATGAGTACTTTTTTGCCACTGGGTTTAACGTGGACACATTAGACTTCAAGTTTATTTGTCTCATTCAAGACTCCATGGAACTTGGTGCAGAATGAGAGGAAAATTCAGTGTATCCAGGTCAAACTTCTTTACATAGCTAGAAAAATATTGTGGTTTATTTCAAATGGTTCATAATGAAAACCCTGGCAAATCCCAAACTAAAGTATTCGGAGTAAATAGACGCTATAACATTTGTGCAATTTTTTTTTTACAGGACTGAAGAAGAAACTACTGAAGGTGGCCAACACCAAAGACTGCAAGGAGCTGTCACTGTGGATTCGGTCCATCATCAATCACTTGAATTGGACAGTAGTCTCCACTCCTGAGGCTGATGGGAAGTTGATGCTAGAAAAGGGCAGACTTTGTGCAACCATCTGCACAACAAGCATGATCATGAAGGGTGCGCATTTACTGAATGTGCACACCCTCCTCTGGAAGGTCAAGAGCGGCGGAAAAAAGTGGCTGAAGGAAGGTCGGTACAAATTATAATTGTCCATTTATCACACTGGTGTTAGATGTTTGTTTTTTTTTCTTCTAATCTTAAACAGGCCTGTTTACCCTAACGATTTTTCCAAAAGGGTATTTTGTGATTGTGGGCCCCTAAAACTAGCAGGGGCGACTGCATTGTGTAATTACAGGTTAGATGACGCAGAATCTAAAAATCATGAACAAGTGCACAGAAAATCATTGGAAAGTCATCTCAAAAGTCCAGGAATACATCACTTGGCCCTATAGGATTCAGATTTGGTCAGAGTCGGCCTCATGTTGATTTTGTTTTGGATTAAGTACGATATTTTCGTTGCAGAAATTACAAATTTGCAAAAATATGAGTAAACAGATCTGTTTTAAGTGTTATTAGTGCAATGTTACATATATAACATGTTTCCAATTTCTCGCAGCATGAAAGACAACAACAAGGATAACTTTTTGTTTCCAGTTTTATTGACATGAAGCTGGTAATTACTCAGCTACCAATAAAACAGTCTTCAGCACCACTGTTTGAAAAAGTGAATACAAATCTAGGCTAATTTCACTTTTAAACCCACACCAGCTAATATTTCTCACTTTCAGATGAAAATAAGTAACGGAAAGAAGACTTGTTAAGTCTCATCTTCTTTTTCTATTTTCAGGCAGCAAAGTGTCAGTACTAACACTGGATGTCCTCCAGTCTACATACATGCTGCGAGATGTCCCACAGCTGTCCACTGGACTTCAAACTGCTGCCATTGAGGCATTTCACTCGGTGCTCAACCACTTCACTCCGAAGATGATTGGATTCTCCTATGATGGGATGGTACACAGGTAAATTATCCTCTATTACCGTATTTTATACCTTTTTGGCATCTCTATAACATTACGACAGTGAGGCAACGTGTGTGTGCCCATCTTTGGGTCTGTCAGTGTGTCTGGACCCCTCCTGTGGTCAGTTAGGTGGAATTTGGCCTCATGGTTGCACATACACTTTTCTGTTGGACCTCGGATCTCCCACCCAGCTTTGTAAACACCAAAGTCAGACCTTGGACAAAGGGCCGAGACGCACTGACAAAGACGGGGGAGGGAGGGAGGGGAGCAGAGTGGGTGGATCAGCTAGTATCATATAAAAGTAAACAAGGAACCATTTTAAAATGACACACTATACAACTATATGTAAGGATTTTTAAACAAGTAAAAGAGATGTTTTTTAATTGTTACATGAAATTAGCCCCCCCCCCCCCCCCCCCCCCCCCAAGTCCAAGTCTTCCAAAAAGAAAAGGTAATGGTTACCTGGTAAAAAAGGTTGACTTGGTAAATGTCTTTCTTTCTTTTTTTTTTTTTTTTTTTTTTTTTTTTTTTTAGATCACCGAGTCGGACCAGTCCAGCTTGAAAAGTTCCGCTATTTCACTGCCACAGCAAATGACAATGTTTTCCTGTATGAGAATAAATGTTCCAGTAAATATCAGCGAGTATGGAGGATTCTTTTAATGTATTCATTATCATCATATTTTAGGAAACATGGCACTTTCATGACGGCAATCAATGCCATCTTTCTTTAGTGAGCTTAGTACCCCCATTGCTAGAGATTCCCTTTCCAATATTCTCAGTCTCTGTCTTTTTCCCCCCAAGGCAGAAAAAAGATCAGGTCAGCATAACGAAAACTGTGTCAGTCAGGGTACCGTAACAATACCTTTTTTTAGCCTTAATATCTTTAAAATGTATTAAGCACAAATATCCTTTTAAACCATTCACAGAAGCATATTGGCCGCAGTTCACTTCAATGAAAACAGCAACCGACCCCAAGCACAAAGGATGGATGGACAACTACGCTACAATGTCGCCTTCCGGAAAGCTAGAAAGGAGTTTGTGGTCCAAGGAATTAAGGAGTCATGCTCATTTGGTAAATGAATGTCACTTTCTTCATATTCTAACAATGAGAGACACAACTGCTTATATATTGGTGCCCCCCTTTTAAGACCCATTATAGACTCCTTCCCTCAAAAAACCAACGTCCTTGATAGTTTGCCCTTTGCATATATTAAAATACGCCCCCAAGACCCCTCCCTTATAAGGTCTAATTCTGGGTGATTTTTTAAGGTTTTATAAGGGGGGGGGGGGGGGTACCACTGTATTTTTATAATGTGTTATTGTGTAAAGGGCAAATTATAATGTGAAACAAACCGATCATGTCTGTGGCCGGCAAAAAGTAATGGATAACAGAGCAAAAGCACGCAATACACTTCTTATTATGGGCACTTTCAAGTATATACAGTGGAACCCCCTTTATAAAACTACCCCCCTCACAAGACGTACGTCTAGCAGACATTGCTCTTCTTAAAAGTAACACCCTTATAGGATCCATTCCTTTTAAGACCTCATTTTGGATAATTTTTGAGGATTTTAATAAAAAAAAAAAGGATCTACTGTACAGTCTACTGCATGTTGTTCATCATTTTTGCTGAAAAGCAACAACCAAACTATGCTTTCATGCCCACAGATTATGTCCAGAGACTTGTGCACCGAGTGATCCGGTTGGCTTCAAGATGCAGCCTGACCAGCATGGAACAGAGGGTGCTTTACATCATCATCAGCTACCGATTCCACCCCTTATGTGTGCATCCATCACAAAAAAACAACAAAGAGGATGCCGTTCAGCAGCACCGCTCTCGTTACAACAAGTGACCGACACTTGAAACTGTGTGAAAGGAAGCCTAGGTTGTGGCTATATATTTGGATATGCTGTCAAAGTGAATGGATTGAGGATGATATTGAAACTGTGCTGTGTTCAAACATAATGTGTACGCACGTGGAATACTTCAGTATTACTCTAAATATTATCCTGCATGATTCACATGAAATGACCGATTTGAATAAAAAAAAATTCCGACCAATGAAAATGCATGACTTAACTGTTTGTGATACACAATACTAACAATTATATCATCAACCAGCCGCCGTGGCGAAGTGGTTAGCGTCGCGGACTCCCGGCTGGGAGGTCGTGGGTTCGAATCCCATCAGAAGTCATGTGGGTTTTTCTGCCCCGGCCGGCTCCTACCCAAGAGTTGAGTTTGCTGCAGGCTCAGTTGGGAAGACTGGGACCACACAGTCGAGTTTCATCCACTTAATGGATGCGTTTTCTGAGAGTGTTGCTCAAATTTCCTGACCAACACTGCAGGTGTCTGTATCTCTCGGGCCTGGTTGACGCCGGATATATTATGAAAGGAAGCGTAGAGTACAGCCCTGTCATGTAGTCTCAGACCGAAATGGAAACCCGTAGCATCATCTTAATCATCCTCATTCTCATCGATCGGCATAAAATAAGTCTCAAATTCTGTGGCCCTTCAAGCCCTACTCTCATGGTGGCCTCAAATTCGATGTCCTCTCCACGTCTGTGGCCTTGGTTTGGTTCCGTCGGGGTCAACGGTATCGGCGAGTCCATGGGGGCTGTTGTTGGACGGACGTGGTGGCGCCCTCCGGAGGGAGAGAGCTCACGCCGGCTCCGCGAGTAAGCAATTATTGTCGTCAGTAGGGGGCTTAGTAGGTGGTGTCCTGCGTATGTTAGATCAGAACAGGCGCCGCTGAACACCACTGAAGTGACTCGGCAGAAGTGCAGTGTCTCCTCGGTGGGTTGCCTCTTGACGACTTGACATTGACTGCTCCCTGTGGACCGCCGGGGGCTGTGGCGGCGCCGACCGGGCTGTGGCTGTGGACGGGGTGTCGGAATGAGCGGTGTAGGTGCACTGCCTCTGAGATGGTGCAGAGGTTGGAACAGCAAAAAACAACAACAACAAAAAACCAATTATATCATCAACATCTCTTCAGAAACAAAGGGTGGCACAATCTTCTCTAACTAAGAAGGGGTTTCAAGCACTGTTTTGTCCAGTTTAATTTCAAGGGGCTTGCGAAATCTGTCACTCTGGTTCCAAGTAGCCGGTGTATCTGCCGTCAGCACTCGGAAAGGTATCCGTGATTTTGACGACAGCACATGAAGGCAGCACTACCCGAATGTCCTTTCCCAGGAGGCCCCACACAAATCTCGTCAGTTGCCGATATATTCTGTATCGGTAGCAGCTGCCCACAGACAAGACAGAGTAGTATTAGTAGTAGTACAACATTAAAATTGTAATATATTTTTTTTTTTGGAAGCCGACCTACAAACCCAATTTTTTAAAAATGATAAAAACGGGAAATAGATCTTTTTTTTTCTTTCCCCCAAACTTGCAAGTTTGGATACATGATACTTTCTGCCATTTTCTTGTGGTAATGTTTGCTTTCTTGTCACAATATCGAATTTCATACAGTATGACTGGCAATACAACAGTGGATCCCCTAAAGTAATAAGACTCCTTCCCTTTTAGGTGTGTTACTCTGAGATGTAACTGCAAATGGTATTTTCTGTAAAATTTCCAATTACCCTTCTTATATAGTTGTAAGACCCCTCCCTTATAAGACCTTACACATAATTCAAAAGTTAGTAGTTACTACAATAAAGGGAGAGGGTCCATTGTGTTTCTATGGATCTTTTTTGAAAGTCCTGATCAGGTCAGAAGTATTACATACCATTTTGGTACGCAGAGCTTCAGACTGTTCTCACACTTCATGGGACACCTGTCCCATGGCTGCAGAAAGTATGGAATCAATTTTCACAGTGATGAACAGGCTTGGGGGTGGCAGGCAGGTAGACAGTCTTACTTTTAATTTTTGTCCTCCCCAACAATCCTTGCACCAGAGTTTTCCCTACACCAGCAGTCCTGTTACATTAAGAAACCAGATTTCCTAACAGGCCACCAGCCACAATACATGATCTTTTCTTCTTCTTTCCTCGGGGACAGAGAGTTGGGGGGGGGGGGGATCTTAGGTTTCTTGTCAGAGGTGGGGTGGGGGGTGGTGTTCAGGGTTCTTGTCAGAGGTGGGGGTTTCCGGCACCATCAGAAGATGTTATTTTCCTAAATTTTCACAGGTTTTAATTGGGGGGGGGGGGGGGGGTTCTGTGTTTACTTTGGGTTGTAGTTAGGGGGGGGGGGGGGGGGGGGGGGGGGGTCCGGGGTCCTTTTTCTTAATTTTACCCTTTTTTTCATATTTTTAGCTTGAAGTGTGTGTGTGTGTGTGTGTGTGTGTGTGTGTGTGTGTGTGTGTGTGTGTTCGTCTAACTGAAATCCCCCCGCCCCCCCCCCCCCAAAAAAAAACACAAAAAAATCCACCCCCGGACTCTTTGTGTGTGTGTGTGTCACTGTGTGTGTATGCATATGAGAGAGAGAGAGAGAGAGAGAGATTGATCAAGGGGGTAATAAACCATGTAACACACAAAATGTGCATTCCCACCAATCTCTTCAACATGCTAATACTGTTTTGCGCTGTTGCTGATGTTTTATCAACAGAATTTGTTAATCTTGACTAGTAGTCTCTTGTTGTGGACCAGTGGTTTCCAGGTTACCTGTCCATAGCAAAGCACCGGAATCTGATTTTTAAAGGGAATGGCTAGTTCACATTAATTTTTTTAAGGATGTTACTGATAATGACTGACAATAATGTTTGGCAAAGTTGTACTTATACATAAGCTTACCGCCCCCCCCCCCCTCCCCCCTCTCTTGTTTTCTCGCTTCTTTCCGGTTTTTTTTTTTCGATAAATTGCCTTTTTTTTTAGTGTAGATAGAGCTGTGTTTCATCTACCATTTTAAGCAAAGATTGTTGGGATGAATGATAATTCAAAGCTTTAAAACTTCGATTTCTTGCGCTTACTCTCCCATTCCCATACAGAGCTGCGCCACTTCCCTGACAGTCTTGATACTAGCGCTCTTTCCGTGTTTCCCTCTGTTTCCCAGTATTAATCAAGATGAATTATCTTCTCCATACAAGGACCAAATAAAACTGCAAATCTATGGAAAGATGTAGCTTGAAGTCCTCTTTCTATACTGAAAAAGGCAATTTTGAAAAAAAAAAAAAAATGGAAAGAAGCGAGAAATTGAAGTGGGGAGGCTCTTCTACACTTTTACCTAATCTTTTTAATGATGTAAGGGCCGCATAAACAGGTGCTACTGACTGCCGACCGCATAACCAGCACTACTGACTGTTGCATGCAAACGTTTTGACAAGCGTTTTTCACAAAATTTATGTGATTATATCGAAGTCGCACTGACAGTCTAAAGCTCTGGGTTCATGATGAACATTCTCGTGTTCAAGTAATTGGGAAAAATAAAACATGCTCTTACTTGTTCTCATTTTGAATGTTTTTTCTGTACTGCTGGCGATACTGTGAATATGCTGTCCTCAGCACATACACATCAAGGCACACAGTTTGGAACCCGGGATGTGTTGTGTTATGCATTTGCAGTCTGGTATTTCTGCCAGGACAGCTGCCATCTCCTCCACCTCTGCACAGCACAGGCATTCCTTCAGTATGCCCATACTGGCGCAGTTTCCACATCGACACCTGAAATTTGAAAATAAGGCTTAATACATTTTCACTGTTCAGCGACAAATTTTGGCCAAGGTAAGGTTTGTTTCTGGTTTCCTGACCGACCCTAACTTTTTGACCCCCAACCCTAAATTTCTGTTGAGCTATGGCTGGGGAAAAATGAAAAAAAAAAAGCCTCAAAATCTAAAAGTATTCATTAGTTAAGAGACTCTACTCAAAGACATGGTCATACAGTGTCATACACAAACAGTGAAACACATTATATCATTGATTTCAAATGACACCAGACTAGTTTTTTTCCCTGAGGACCTGGTCATAGGACACTGAACTATTAAAATTGTAAATGTCCTACTGCGTTCTCCCCTCGGAGGACAAATATCTGATCAGAGCGATGCACCTATTCCACCAGCAGCAGTTTGAAACCAGGTGTTCACATATTTTACACAGCCTCCATGCTCAAGGTGTTAGTCTCAGTCGACAAATTTTTTTTATCTTTTTTCAAATCTTCAAAATTCCTTCAAGGTTTTTGAAGCTGATCTTCAAGGCGCAAAAACAGACATCAAAGACAACAGATGGGATATAAGTGAACTCCAACAAAACTGTGTTTTTACATGACAGACTAAATGAAATAGAAGAAAAACTCGAAAAAACTAGATGTGGCAAACGAGAAAAAAAATTTGAAATTTTTGGAAATACATAAATCAGCAGCATGGGAAGAAGCGAATGACACTGACGAGATCGTAGCAGTACTCCATTATTTCTCTTCCGACAGATGGTGGTCAACCAGAGACATTGAATATACGTATCGTATCTGAAGACACGAAGGCGGAAACAGGCAACGTCCTTTGATCGTATGTTTCAGCCACATGAACGATAAACTCCATATTCTGAAAAACAGAGCTCTCAGAGCTCGGTTCCGACAAGAGGATATCCGAGTGGCAACAGATCTCACTGTTTGCCAAAGGGAGCAGTGCCAGCGACTGAAGCAAGAAGGTAAAATACCAATATTTAGAAACGGAAGACTGTATGTAGATGGTAGGCCACACAACTTTATACCTAGGCAATCAAATGATAGCCATCCGCGGTCATTAAAAAGTGATGATGGCCCCACCAGCTACAAGAGACATGGCCCCTGCAACCAAAATGGAAACATGGAAGAACTCTTGCTCGTGTTCCCCCTGATCAGCAGCAGGGGAGGGGGAGTTTTCCGTATGTTCCCCCCAGACCAAACTACGGCAGAAAAGGAAATCTTCTCCACTTGTCCCATCAGATCAGCAGCAACAGGTTTTCGAACACTTCCTTTTACTAGACTCCGTGCACTGGCCACCACTTTTGAACCGGCAAAATATGGCGCATCGTGACAACCCCTCGCCTTACAGGTTTGGCTTTTCCCCTTTATCCGATAGTCATCTGACCACTCCACAGGAATTCAATGCTCTTCCCACACCTCACAGGTCACCAAATTGTCAGAGAGCAGAACTGCAACAGAGAGGGGTACACAAGGGAATCAAGGAAACACACAAAGAAAGACAGCGAGAGAAGAGGATCAACAACACAACAAACAATGCCATTGGGAAGAACAGCTAGACCAGCAACGGCAACACCAAGAATAGCTCCAGCAACAGCAGCATGAACTGCTCCTAAAGAGTCGGCAACAGGGGCAAGAAGAACAAAAGCTTCAGTCAAGAAACGTTCAACAGCAAGAACAGGAACAGGAAAAGCTAAAGAATCAACAGCAAGAGAACGAACAGCTGCGAGAAAAACGACAAAAAACAGCAACACCAAGAGCAGCTGCAAGGAAAACAACCACCACCAAAACAGCTGCAAGATGAGCAACATCAGCAAGAAGATCAGCTGCAAGAAGAGGAGCTGCAACTGCAAGAGGAAGAAGAATGGCAGCAAAAAAAGCAAGAGTCGCATCAGCAGCAAGGAACAGGACAGCAACAGGAAAAGTCAGAACAACAGCGGCAGTTAGAACCGCAACAACATCAACGTTTGCTGGACCAATCTGAAGACAAGCAACCTGTGGAACAGCATGAAAATAATCCCAATAACCCAGCCTGCCCTCAACTAGTGCACACAGGTCTGGGGGAAGAGGACACTACTGACTCTGACCCTAAGCCTGTGTCTCTACAGTCACGCCCCAGAACTAGACAGGTGCCAGAATTCAGGACTAAGGAGCATGAAGAGGAAAGGCGTGCCTTACGCTCCCGGACATGCCGGCAACGTGCCATGAGTCAGACGAACATTGTGGATGCCTTCCGCAGTGCGCGAACGAACAGTGTCTGTAGCAGTGATGGGAGTATGCCGAGGCAGCCTTTACCCCGAGGAGAAGCAACAGCAAACACTGGTGAGAAATAGGATAGAGGCCGGGCCGGGCACAAATTACAAGTGATTGCGGGAGCACGATTCTTGACATTGACCACTCCCCACGTCAGTTTCAACAAAATATACATAAAAAAAAACACTTTCCAGTCAGCATTCTTAATTACAATGTATGTGGATTGCAATCAAAATTAACTGATAACGAGTTTGTCGATTTTATTCAAAAGTACGATTTTGTTTGTCTGACAGAAACATTTATGGACAATGAAATTAACATGAGTATTTTTCAAGATTTTCATATTCACTCTTCAAAAGCTAAGAAACTATCAAGATATGGAAGATGTTCTGGGGGTGTAATGGTTTTGGTTAAAAAATGTTTTTCCGATTTTGTACAAAGAATCGAAATTGATATTAATAATGTTCTAACTTTGAAAATATCAAAAGAATTTTTAAGGACAGATAAGGATGTTTTCTTTATTGCAGCCTATATCCCACCTTACGATTCCCCCTTTTGGAAATCAGAATCTAATGGATATGGTATCGAGGTATTAGAAAAATGTATGCTTGATCTTCATGAATCCTACGACGACTTTTATGCCTTGATTTTTGGCGATTTAAATTCTCGCACAGCCAACAAAAATCTCGATTTTAGTCTGTCTGATGATGGTGATTATTTGGAGGAAACAAAGAAAAATGTCAAAAGGAATTCACAGGATGTTGAAGTGAACCAGTTCGGTGAACAGCTTCTTGACTTTTGCAATATTTTTGACTGTTGCATTTTGAACGGATTTGTTGAACATGGTTTTGATGACAGTTGTAGCTTCATATCTGATTTTGGGTCCAGCCTGGTGGATTATTTTGTTGCATCTTTTGAGCTGCTTTATCAATTTGAATGGAGATATTTAACGGTGAAAGATAGGGTGGATTTGGACCACTTACTAGTTACCTTGTCAATTTTGTTGGAATCTGATAGAAGGGTCATTAGCAATACAACTGATAGTAGTAAGACGAATAATGTGAATAAAGTTTTGTGGGATAAAGCGAAAAGAATCTGACTTTAGAACAAATTTTAACTGTGAAGATAACATAATTAATTAGAAAATGCTGCTCAAGTATTGGAACTGGACGTTGATCACGCCTTGGAAGTGTTTAATGATTGTTTGAAGTGTGCTGCACATTGTATGGTTAAAAAATGCTATATCTCGCCCAAGAAGAAAAAGAGCGCATGGTATGACCAAGAATGTCAAGATGCTAAAGTTAAATGTATAAAGATGTTAAAGATTTTTAGGAAAAGCAAGAGGAATAAGAAAAAGACGCTTGAAAAGGACAGACTTGAGTACACTATAAGTAGAAAGGAATATAAAAAAAAAACTGCTTAGGAAGAAAAGGCAGGAATTTCGCAGAAGCACAGCCGAATCCTTGGCAGCAAATGCACACAAGTCAGCTGAGTTTTGGAAAGGATTAAAGACGTTAGGTGGAGTGAGTGCACGAAAGGATTTGAGTGATAGAATTGGAGTGGATGACTGGTTTTAATCACTTTCAAGGAGTTTTTAATGAGGGTAGCAAAGATTTAGAGGGAAACGGAAGTAATTACTAACGATTTGGGCAATGAAAGGGATGATAGCTTAAACAAAGAAATCACAGAAGAAGTAAAAAAGAGGCAATAAGGAAATTAAATAATGGGAAAGCAGGGGGTTTAGATTGTGTTGTTCCAGAGATGTTGAAAGCAGGAGGAGAGAGGGTTGTTATGTTCCTAAGAAAGCTCTTCAATAAAGTGTTTGACTCTGGGATCTACCCTCGGGAATGGCGTAAAGCTATAGTTGTTTCAATTTTCAAAAAAGATGATGTCGACCAACCAGACAACTAGAGAGGGACATCATTGATTAATGTTTCTTGTAAATGCTATACATCCATTCTGAATACAAGATTAATTTCTGGCTAGAAGATAATGACATAATAGTTGAAAACCCAGGCTGGGTTTCGAAAAGATTATTCAACAGTGGACCAGATATTTAATCTCTATGCTATTGTTCAGAAATACTTAAATAAGAAAAGACAGAAAATTTATGTTGTTGCTTTTATCGACTTCAAAAAAAAACCCATTTGACTCTGTTAACCATGCAAAGCTATTAAACGTAGTTTACAATGAGGGTATAAGAGGACAATTTTTAGGTGCCTTGAAAAGCATGTATGATTCCTTACTTTCTTGTGTGCGTGTGAACAGTGAATTTTCAGATTTCTTTACATGTCCATCAGTGTACAACAAGGCTGTGTCATGAGTCCCACATTGTTTTCTCTCTATTTATTAATCAACTGGCAAATCATATTAATAACACTAGCGTCCATGGTGTTCAATTGTTACCTACCTACTCTGATTGAACTGTTCATTTTGCTATTCGCAGATGATGTAGCTCTGTTATCAACGTCACCGGGAGGCTTACAATCTCAATTAGGCTCTTTAAAAAGCTGTTGTGATAAACTGAAATTATCTGTCAACAAAGATAAGACTAAGATCATGGTATTCAGGAAAGGTGGATTTTTAGGACAAAGAGAAAAGTAAACAGAAAATAAGTGGGGTAGTCTTTGTTTATTGTTTGCTGTTCCCTGCCTCATTTCATTTCGATTTCAAAGAGAAAAGTAGTTTTTTTAGGGTAAAGAACTAGAAATTGTTACAAAGTGAAACGACTGCAGGCGGAAATCTAAACAAATCTTAAATAAATGTCAGCGAACCGCCCAGAGAAACGTGGACAAACGAGTCACAAGACAAACCACAACGCGTTTCGAACTCTTAGGTCTTCTTCAGGTGCAACAAAAATGAAACAAACAACGAAAATGCACTTAGCTTTGATCGCTTCTGTGTTCATTCAACGCCTTCTTTCTTGTGCTGAACACAGAAGCGATCAAAGCTAAGTGCATTTTCGTTATTTGTTTCATTTTCGTTGCACCTGAAGAAGACCTAAGAGGTCGAAACGCATTGTGGTTTGTCTTGTGACTCGTTTGTCCACGTTTCTCTGGGCGGTTTGCTGACATTTATTTAAGATTTGTTTAGAATTGTTAATATGTATTGTTATTTAGGTTTTTCTTTCACAACAATGTTAAGTTTAGGACGTGATACAAACCATTTAGCTGCTAAAAAGGGAAAAAGGTGTATACTGGCTTCATCAGGCTTTTAAAAAATGTAAAGAAATGCCACCAAAGATATATCTTAAAAATTTTTTATGCTAAAGTACAGCCAATATTATTGTATTCATCAGAAATTTGGGGTTATAAGAGGTTACAAAGTGCATTTATTAGCCTGCAAAAGATACTTAGGTTTACACTTAAAGACCCCAAATAAAATGGTTTATAGTGAGCTTGGTAGGTATCCCTTGTTTGTAAACTCACAAATTAGATGTATTAAATACTGGTTTAAATTGTTACAAATGGAACAAAGCCGATTACCCAAACAGGCATATATAACGATGTTATCGATGGATAACGATAATAAAAGGTGCTGGGCAACCGAAGTAAGAGAAATGCTTTCTAAGGCGGATTTTTATGAAGTGTGGTTAAACCAAGGTGTTCAGAACATTAATGCATTTTTGAAAACATTCAAGCAGCGTCTGTTAGATATGTTTTTCCAAGAGTGGTCTGGCACAGTCAGAGACAGAGAAAGATATAGCTTGTTTAGACTGGTTAAAGATAATTTGAATATCAGTACATATTTAAATGAAATCAATATCTTTTGTTTTCGTGTGGCATTAACGCAGATTAGATGTGGGGTGCTACCAATAAGCAACAACATGAATAGATACGGAAATGATGCTGCACAATCTCACTGCCCATATTGTAAAATATATGTAGAAGATGAAAAACACCTTTTGTATGTTTGCCCGTTGTACTCGGAATTGAGAAATAGATTTTTTGCCAATGGAATTAATGTTTCAGTTGAAAGATTGTTAGCTGGAGAATCTAAACACTTGTCCATTGTGGTCTCAAAGTTCGTATTCCACGCTGTTAGGCAGAGACAGAAATGTTTAGAAAGTATTTTATACAACTCTATTTTGCAAAATGTGTGATGTGTTTTCTATAGCAAACATGTACTTATCATAGGTAGTTTGTCGACAGTGTTTATGTCAAGGTCTAATGGATGTAATGCTGTACGCACCGATGTGTGAAAGCTCCTACCCCAGCCCAATCCCATTCACCCCACTCCCACTTCCACGCCTCCCCCATTCCTTCATGTTTATGTGCCCATGGCCTAAAAACATTAAACCACATAATTTAATTTAATTTAATTTAATTTAATTAATCTCTCTCTCTCTCTCTCTCTCTCTCTCTCTCTCTCTCTCTCTCTCTTCACCTGAGTTTCGCAGCAAGATGGCGGATGGTAAACAGTGAGTGGCTGGCGTCACCACACACATTCTGAAATAAATCCACTTCATATCTACATTATATATCTGAAAAGAAAACTAAAGGGGTGGATTTATCATTGCCACACTACCAAGCACTTTGTCTGCTAGCTGCAGACAGGTTTTATGACATTAAAACATCTTGTGTTAGAAAGACAGTGCTCTGCCACAATCCTGGTATGAGACAAACCAGACAGGGTGTGGTGGGCAGGGGGAGGTAGAGTTATGTGGGGTTGTGAGAGTGAAAAGTTATAGATGGAAGAATGGGTAGGATTACACTGAAGCTTACTTCTGAGAATCCTACAAGGACACCATCAGAAATTTGTTGCCTGACAGACACATGGAGAGAGAATTTCTGCTTGTCTGCCAGTAGAGTTGGTTGTCTCTGCCAATCGGAGGGGTGGGTATTCTGAGCGCTGATTCTTTTAAACACAGGAGTGTTCCACAGAAAAGTATATATTTTAAACAGGCAGGTCAAGAGAGAGAAATGAGTCAGGAGAAGATCAAACATTTATTACTCCAGCTTCTGTGCTCTTAAAATTTGATTTTTTTCTTCCAGATTTATTGAAATTGTGAAGATGCCGTCATCAGGAAAGAAGGATGAGACAGGAGATGCAACACAACCCCTGACATGTATCCTGATTGGTGCAGGAAACCGAGGCTATTTCTATGCCTACTATGCTGTAGCATTTCCTGAGGAGTTAAAGGTATAAGCCTGTTGCCTGTGCAGTAAATGAAATTGGGTTTGTTCCCTGGCTTTGGCATGTCTGTGGGTGTGGGTGTTTAATGTTAATGACAAAAAGCAATAGCAGAACAGTGTTTCAGAAGGTAGAGGGTTTTTTTTTTTTTTTTTTTATAGGTTCTTACTCAAAATAAGTGAACAATCTATTGTGACAGAAGTTTTTCTTTTCATATTACTCAGACATTTGTTTGTAATAATGGCTAAAGATGGTAAAACTGCAGATCACAGAAACTCCTAAAAACCTTTGAAATTTAGCAGAAAATTCTGTGAATAAAAAACAAATGCATATATGAAAACTTAAGTCTTTGATGGAGTTCATTTTGAGGGAGATGCGAATAAACAGTAAGGCATACAGCTCAAACATTTCCATAATCATGAGAGTGATTTACTGTATGACAATACTGTTGCTAAAATGGTTTTGTTTTACTTTTAGTTTTTTGTTTTTGTTTTGGTTCATTACGAAGCTATTAACTTATAAGTTTCAAATAAGAAAATGTGCAGAAAATTGAACATGAGAACTGCAAACATCACAACAATACCAGTTACAAAAACAGCATTTGAACAGCAGCAGCAGCAACAACAACAACAACAACAACACACAACAAATAGTGATAGTGTCAGCATAAGTAATATAACTGTGAAAATAAATGACTGAAACTGAAGTCTAAAGGAAAGAGCAGACAGTGGAGACAAATTCTTTGATGGATGTCTGTCACCACAGATAGTTGGAGTGGCCGACCCCAGAGAATTCTACAGGAAGAGAATACAGAATGAAAACCACATTACAGACAAGTTTGTCTTTCAGAGTAAGAGACTGTCATTTGTGTATGTGTATGTGTGTCTGTGCTATCACTGTATTATGCATGCCAGCTTTTCACTTTGGAAAGAATCATTCTATGTAGGGAGTGTGTGTGTGTGTGTGTGTGTGTGTGTGTGTGTGTGTGTGTGTGTGTGTGTGTGTGTGTGTGTGTGTGTGTGTGTGTTGTTCTCCCTTTTTTCTGCTGTTTTTCAGGCACCTTTTACATGAAAAGAAACAACAGATTCATGATAAAATTTCCAAGGATGGCTGCCTTCTCAATTGGAAGAAATGTAAAAAACTAAAGCCAGAAGGATCTGTTTTGAGCATGTGGATAAAAAATATTGCACAGAAAATCATGATAATTAGGACTTTAATTGTTGCAACCATTACTGGCTCCCACCTGGGACTCCTAATTTATATTGTCTTTGTCTTTGAAAAGTTTACATTCATCGTGGAGCCCAGGAGTTCAGTATTATCATTATTATGAGCATCATCATCACACAGTCAGGTGTACAACTGCCTTTCAAATGAAAGTGGTTGTATTAAATTTTGTGCTATAAGTGTTGTCAGCATTTTTTTTTTTTTTTTTTTACAGTTTGTCATCTGGATAGTTTAGATTTGTAACTTTTTTTTCTGGTTATAATTTGAAGATGAACCATATTCATCATATTTATGTTGTGATATTTACTAATTTTGTGCAATACATCTGACAATGGTGAAGTGTTTAGAGACACTGGTTACTATGACCTGAGGCCTGTGGTTATTTACCTATGAAAATTGAAGCAAAAAGCTCTGGTTGTTGATTCTGCAAGGTATGATTTTCCCTTTTCAGTGTTTGGTGTATGATTTTACAAGGAACAGCTTTCCCTTTTCAGTGTTTCGTGTAGGGTTCTACTAGGAATGACCGTTCCTTTTTAAATGTTTAGGATTCTGCAGCTTCTTTTTCCAAGTTGTTTCTGTGCAGTTCTACAGGGTGTAATTCTCCAAGCTCAGTGTCTGATGTAAGATTCTTCAGGATGTATTTGTTCTCTCATTAGTGTTTGGTATAGGATTCTGCAGGACATGATATTCCCATAGTTGTAGGTGTTTGATTTTTAGGATGTAAATTTCCGTTCTCAGTGTTTGATTTATGATTTTTTTTTGTTTTTATGTTTTGTCAGTGTTCTCTTGTTAACATAATTGTCAGTGTTCTCTTGTATATACATTGTAATAATATATTATATATATATATATATATATATATATATATATATATATATATATATATATGTATATATATTTGTATTTCCTTCTCTGTAGTTTATGTAATGATTCTTTGCTGTATATTTTCTCTTCTCTGTGGTAGGTGTGTGATCCTGTAGTGTGTGTGTGGTTTTTCCTTCTCTTAGTTTATGTATAATTCTGTAGTGTAAAATTTTCTCTTCTTTGTCGTTGGGGTATGATACTGTAGTGCATGATTTTTCTTCTCTGTGGTTAATGTATGATTCTGTGGTGCAAAACTTTTTCTGTGCTTGGTGTATGATTCTGTAGTGTATAATTTTCTCTGTAGTCGGTGTATGATTCGGTAGTGTATAATTTTCTATTCTCTGCAGTTGGTGTATGATTCTTACACAGTGAATGATTTTGCCTCCTCTGTGGTCGATGTATGATTCTGTGGACTAAAATTTGTCTTCTCTATGGTTGGTGTATGATTTTGCAGTTTCCCCTTTTCTGTAGATTGTGTGGGATTCTGTGGCATATAATGTTTCTTTCTTTGTGGTTTATATGTGATTTTAGAGTGTGAAAATGCTCTCCTCTCTGTTGTTGATGTATGATTCTGTAATGTATAATTTTGTCTTGCCTGTGGTCAGTGTATGATTCTGTAGCACACAGTTTTCTTATCTATGTTGTTAACACTTGATTCTAAAGGTAATGAATTCACTTTCTCTATGTTTCATGGATGATTCTATATGGAGTAATTTTCTCACGGTTTTATGTTGTGTGAACTGGTTTCAGGCTGGACAGAAGCAGCAGAGAGAGACAAGTTCGCCGACTGTGTCATCATTGCTACCCCTGACAAACACCACAAAGTGAGAGGAAAGGAGAGGGAAGGATGGGGGATATTTGGGAGAAGAGGAGCTGGAGAGAATGGCTAGGGTCCAGAGGAACACGGGAGTGAAAGTGGGGATATTCAGAGATGTTTTTTTGTTTTGTTTTGGTTTTTGTTGTTGTTGTTAATATTGATCACATATTCCTGTATTATGCTAATGGCATAATTGTTCCAACAAGTTTATTCTTGGCTAGGTAAGGACGTTCGCATGCTTTCTCGTTGTAACTGCTCAGTCGTTTGATGACTGGCATGATGGACTGGCGATTGGTTAGGATAGTGCGTCACACTGCTAGTCTCAGGTGATGAAGCTGACCACCTGTATATTTGGGTGAGTGGAAGACAGAATGAGAACAGTCCATGGTTTCTTTTATGCAGACCTGTAGCTCTTATACGGGAGAAGTGATTTTTTTTTTTTTTTTTTTTGGGGGGGGGGGGGGGGGGAGGGGAGGGAGAGGGGAGGGAGTTGTGTGTTTGTAAATATTCTGGTAATGAAATGTGTGTCTGTGCATATTTTAGACTTTCCATACATATTGTTACCATATGATTTTGAAATATTGCATAGACACTGTATTCTGTCATGTATATGTTACAGTGCTTATGCTGAATGTGGTTAAATCCTTGACAATTTGGGGTATTCTCTCAGTGATGTTATGTTTGACTGTTCTTTTGTTCTTGTTGTGTGTTTTAGCTTCTTTCAGTGGAGAACACATTCACTCTTCGATGTAAACAAGGAAAATGTCCCCATGGGTTAGAAGTCAGGAAAAGAATCTTTTTTTTAATTATGTATCACTATAGTACCCATGCACCATAGATTGTAAAATCCTCTAAGTGTTTGTTCTGTTTACAATTCATGCTTTAATGATTTGAAAAGAAAAGGAGAGCAATTATTTCATTATGTTATTGAATGCTATAGTAGTGACATGAAATCCCTAAAATGGTCAGGGATTTACTAAACACATGCCTCTGTAACATATACATCCTTTACACATGCACCTATAAGAGCTCTTAGAGAAAAAAAAACACAACAAAGTATGTGAAAGAGAGAGAAGGCAGACAGAAAGGAAAGAGAGAGAAGGGAGGAAAAGCACTGTACTTTAGAAAGGGAACGTTGACCAGACTTGTGTAGGATTATGTGTTTTTGATTGACATAGTATGGGTTCATAGAAAATGTGAAACTGTGAAGTTTGAAAGAAGATGAAGTTGATGACTCTATGGCTGTGTTGTGCAGGACCCAGCTGTTGCTTTTGCAAAGAAAGGATACCACATTCTGCTTGAGAAACCCATGGCGGTAAGGGCACTTGTTTGAAAAAATAATGTTTCACATATATATATGTGTGTGTGTGTGTGTGTGTGTGTGTGTGTGTGTGTGTGTGTGTGTGTGTGTGTGCTTTTTTTAAAATTCATAATTTGTTAAACAAAGATAAAAGATGTCAAATGCATTGTATTCATTTTATTCTTAATTTCATGTAAGACAACCGCTCTATGTTTAAGATCTGTAAGCATGCATACATCAAATTAAGTCATTCATTCATATATGCTGGGATTTTTCTTACGTAGGAGTTTGGTTTATCTGCCAAAGGAGACAAGATGTGATTGTGTTGAAGGGGCACTAAGAGGAGTACCAGTGGTGTCTGTGGATTGCAGCAGAGGACATGACATTGTGCAATACATAAAGTGGATACTTTGATCTAGTTGCAAAGTGAAACGACTGCAGGCGGAAATAAAACAAATCTTAAATAAATGTCAGCGAACCGCACAGAGAAACGTGGACAAACGAGTCACAAGACAGCACACAACGCGTTTCGACCTCTTAGGTCTTCCTCAGGTGAAATAAAGACGGACAAAATAACGAAAATGCACTTAGCTTTGATCGCTTCAGATTGCTTCTGAGTTCAGCGCAAGGAAGTGCATTTTCGTTATTTTGTCCGTCTTTATTTCACCTGAGGAAGACCTAAGAGTCGAAACGCGTTGTGTGTTGTCTTGTGACTCGTTTGTCCACGTTTCTCTGGGTGGATACTTTGGTTTCAGGTGACTGAAGAGGAATGCCGAGAGGTTGCCTCAGTGTGTAAGAGCAACGATGTGTTGCTGGCTGTGTGCATGTGTTGCGCTACATTCCTTGGGCCTACAAGGTCAAGGAGGTCATTGAGAGCGGGGACATCGGACAGGTGGTCAATATACAACACACTGAACCGGTAGGTGGTGTGTGAGATGTTGAATACAAAGTAGGGTCTTATAGATACAATTGTGTGGTGTTTCCTCTCTCAGCTAATACAGCACAACAAAATTTTTGTATAACAGAAACCCATCTGTTAAACTCTAATCAGTTCTCACAATTGCTCTAAATTTTTATTGAAAACTTACCAGATGGCATTTTTGCATGTAATTACAATATAATTATACACAGTACACAGAACTGTTGGGTACAATATCATCTTATGAATTCAGTGCTGCTGAGGTTGCCAGAAAAATAGCAGTGTGTCATATTGTATTAACATAATGCAAACAAACATCAGTAGAATAATAATGAATTCCCAGAACTAGTGCAGATAAAAGTGCTGTGGTCTATGTGATGGCAGTCTCTTATCCGTAGGGAGCATTCCACTTTGCTTTAACTCTGCAGCTAAGCAATTGCAGTGACATCATAGCAGTTAGCGCACTGAGTTTATCAAATGAGACCACATATTACTGAAAATCACTGAACGGACTCAGCATCAGTACAGAACCTTCTCTGGTGGTCAGTTTTAGGCATTTGTCGCATCATGTGGACTGCTGGTGTTGGCACTGCTGCATGAAACATCTTCTGTGAGTGTCAAGTGTCCAATATACATGTGAAACTTGGACACTCACAGCAGAGCTACAAAGAAGAATTCTAACAACTGAAATGAGATGCTACAGAAAGATCTAGGGCATCCATTACACAGACCACGTGGCAATTGAAAAAGTCCGCACAGTAACTCAACAGACAATTGGACCCCATGAAGACCTTTTCTCAGTCGTCAAAAAGGGGAAAATGAGGTGGTACAGACATGTGTCCTGTTCAGCAGGCCTTGCAAAGACGATCCTGCAAGGAACAGTCAGAGGAAGCCGCAACAGAGGAAGACAAAGGAAAAGGTGGGAAGACAATATCCGAGAGTGGACGGGAATGAGCCTGGCAGAATCTCAGCAAGTGGTGGAAGACAGAGACGGATGGAGGAGAGTAGTGGCCGGATCATCAGCAGTGCCCCAACGACAACAGACAATGTCAAGGGATAGGTGAAGGTGGTGATGGAAGGAAACATCTTAAGTATGGCTGTGAATGCAGATACTGGAATGAACAACAGAGAGGTACTGCAAGTGAAAGGACCTGAAGGATGGCAGGAGACAGAAACTGCTATAACTAGTGTGATGAATGTTGTGTCATAGGCTACTACAACAATTTTTAGGCTCTAAAGTACAATGGTATGTTAGCCGCCTTTGCCACAATTTGTTTGAAAATAAGAAAAATCAACATATTTGCTGCATCTGGTTGATTTGTGCAGGAAAATGGCGGTGAAAACTGATAAGTGCAGATTCAAAGAGAGTGACACAACACAACGTAAACAAAGCCAGTGTGATCAGACGAAAGACATGACCTGGCAAACAAACAGGAAATAGCAACACATACAGTGCAAAGAAAAATCAACCACTCGCCTCTGTTGTAGTAGTGAATTTTGTACAGTCACAGGGTCATTTAGTTTATTGCATGGCAGCAAAACTACAATTGTCCGCAAAGTTGAAGCAAACATCGTAATGTAGCCTTGAATTGATTGGCTAGTTGCCCGCAAAATTGGCTGTGAGTGACAGACAGAACTTGTTAAGGCTGGCAGGTGTAAAAAGAGGGAGGGGTGACAGACGGGACAGATACCCTGAAGCAGTCTGGTTGATAAGTTGTAAAGAAAAGCCAATGGTACACAGACTCCTGACTGCTGGGCGAGGGGGGAGGGGAAAATAAGAGAGCTGAGTTACACACAACTTGGTAGCCAAGAAGATGTTCAAACAGGTGAGTCGGTCTGCTGATTAGTGGGAAACTGAGGAATGGGTTAAGCTTGGCCTTGCACCTAGGCAAACGGCGACAGACATCTGGTATATATGCAGAATAAATGCATTGAAGGTGAGGCATCTCAACTTTGACATGTTTGCTGCGCATAATTTAAGCTGATGGATAAATGAATGAATGACTAAGATGAGAGAATTTAAGAAGAGGGTATCGTGGCTAGATGTATGACCTAGGCAGTAGCCCATGTGATGGTCAGACTTTGAATGACCTACTTAACATTGGTTGTGCCGTTATTATCATTGTATGTGTGATAAATGTACACGTGCGTGTGTGTGTGTGTGTGTGTATATTATGTGTGTGCATGGGTGTGTGAGCAAGGGTCCATGTGTGTGTGTGTGTGTGTGTGTGTGTGTGTGTGTGTGTGTGTGTGTGTGTGTGTGTGTGTGTGCCAGTGTATGTGGTGCATGCGTGATTGTGTGTGTGTGTGTGTGTGTGTGTGTGTGTGTGTGTGTGTGTGTGTGTGTGTGTGTGTGTGTGTGTGTGTGTGTGTGTGTGTGTGTGTGATCTTTTGGCTTGTGTGTATGTGCCTGAATATATGGATATGTATGCATGTGTGTATGTGTGCACATGCTTGTGTGTGTGTGTGCATGGTTGTGAGCATGTGTGTAGCACATGTAGCAGTGCACATGTGTGTGCACCTAGGAGCGAGCACATGTGCATGCATGTACATGCATGTGTGTGCATGTATGTGTGCATGTGTATGTGCATTTATGTGTGTGTGTGTGTGTGTGTGTGAACCTTTCATTGTTTGTGGAAAATGGATGTTCAGAAGATGAGGTTGTAATGATATCAATGACAATAACACACACACACACACACACACACACACACACACACACACACACACACACACACACGCGCGCGCGCGCGCGCGCGCGCGCTTGCACGCACCCACGCATGCAGACGTTAAACAGAATAACAACGATACACACACACACACACACACACACACACACACACACACACACACACACACACACACACCAAACACACAAATGCATACACACTCATATCTATGGACTCTCCCATTTACACACCTGCATCGCCCCACTGATGCACACCCACCAGCGCACACGTCTGCAGAATACACCCAAAGATATTGATATATATATATACACTAACGGTTCTGTCACCAAAGGTAAGTCAGGCAGGGGAGTGACAGTGAAGCAAAACAGCAGAACTATTCAGGAAGACAATGGTGCATACTGTTTAACAGTTTGAAGTCTAACAATGGAGGTGGTAATAGTGACACAAGCACCCCACTGACTCTTTCATCCACAGACCAGTTTAAAAACTTAACAAGCCATAATACTCACTGACTCCATGTGTGTACTTCAAAAAGTGGAGAGTGGAATGGGAATCCCTGCTTGGCATGAAGAAATGCGCGACCTTCCATTGGAGAGACTCGTATGGGATGTACTGGATCACAGCTTTGCCGATTTGATGTGAGAAGAAATCTAAAGAATCGCCTCAAGAAACAAGAACAAAGCCACTATATCATAGACCATCGTTCAGATCTGAACATCAAGAGAGCAAGTTGCTTCACATCCAGGCATAAAGGACGAGCAAGAAACATCACCAACCCACCAAACATTGGAATAATCTTGAGGCCAACACTGCAAAGACTCTGAGATTGTGACAGACTCATACTGGGCCTTTCCAATAGCACACACAAATGAACATGCCAAAATGAAATAAGAATTTGAATTTCTCAGGCACAATTGCAGGCCCACACGCCCCACATCCATGTACACATGCACGCATGCATGTGCGCGCATGTGCATGCGCACAGACACACACACACACACATGCACACAGAGGATATAAACACACTCTCTCTCTCTCTCTCTCTCTCTCTCTCTCTCTCTCTCTCTCACCACCCACACACACGAACAGTGAAACACACACACACACACACACACACACACACACACACACACACACACACACACACACACACACACACACATTCTCATTCATGTTCTGCCTCCATGCAAAGAGTTAAGATTTTTTTTTCTGTGTGTTTGTGCCTAAATGTATGTGCATGCACAACTTCACCTTCCATACTTATATACACACCAGGTCGAATTTTGGCACTTTGCCCATTCTTTTGTGCGAGGCAACTGGCGCCAAGAAGCTGAGAGTACTAACTCCTCTCTTGGCCAAATGTTGCCATGATGTTGACCTCATTTTTCACTGGATGTCGCCTTGGATGTGCACCCAAGTGACCTCCTTTGGTCAGCTGTCTCACTTTAAGAAAGAGGACAAGGTACTTTATGTGGTGGTGGTTTATTTAATGGATAAGGAAGTGATGCTTGGTCATAATATTCTGAAAAATGATTCACCTGTTTGACTATTTTTACACTCCTCCTTCTTGATTACTTCCATGGGAAAGAAAAAAGTATGATGCAGATACTTTTAACAAGTGACTCAAAAATAGATTTCTTGGCTGTAGTTTTTATTTGACCATATCCCAACCTGTCGTGGACGAGTCTGTTTCTTTTTAGGACACACCAAAGCGTTTTTGCTGTACTCATTTCTTTCAGGTGGATCAGGAAATCAATGTTTTGAGCAAACACGTATTATGAATGTCTTGTTTTGTGTTCCATTGCATGTGTCTTATATGTTATTGTTCAGGTGGGTTTTTGGCGTTTTGCCCATTCGTTTGTGCGGGGAAATTGGCGGAATGAAAGCCTTAGTTCCAATTCACTGCTTGCCAAGTGCTGCCATGATGTTGATCTCATCAAGTACTGGCTAGAGGATGCTGGGAAATGCGTACAAGTGTCGTCCTTCGGGAGCCTTGCTCATTTCCGCAAAGAGGATAGGGTGGGGACTGGTCGTTGATTCTGCTGAAAAGAATGAGAAACTTAACATGTTATTGTTACAATTTTATAAAGAAAAAGTTTTTCTTTTATTCTTTCATGTCTGATACGTTTTGAGGATTTAAGGTTTTTTGGAAAGATTGGTGGTATGTGGTTATTTTCTCTGATTCATAACATAACAACGCATTACAAATGTGGTGTCATTTTCTGGTATTGATATGCTACATCTTTCTTGCATTGACCTCCTCTGATTTATAACATTACAACACATGTCAATATGATACATCTTTCTTGTTGCAATTTTCTCAGTCATAACAACTCGCTACCAATGTGGTGTCATTTCTCTGGTCAAATCTTAAATAAATGTCAGCGAACCGCCCAGAGAAACGTGGAAATGAGTCACAAGACAAAACACAACGCATTTCGACATCATAGGTTTTCTTCAGGTGAAACAAAAACGAATAAAATAACGAAAATACACTAAGCTTTGATCGCTTCAGATCGCTTCAGAGTTGAGCGCAAGGAAGGCGTTGAATGAGTGTTGATATGCAGCATCTTTCTTCATATCCTGTTTAAGTGTCCCTACACCTATTTGGAAGGGGAAAAAAGAAAAAAAAAAATGATAATAAACCTAAAGCAGAATAAAAGGTGAAAAAAGATGGGTCAAGCTGTGGTTGTTTGGTTTGCCTTGTCAGAATACAGTAGATGCAGAGTAAGTCCCT